>PVJA010009485.1:0-60512 GCA_004027025.1 Myocastor coypus
GGAGAGAGAGGAGAGAGGGAGAGAGAGAGGAGAGAGAGGAGAGGAGAGAGGAAAGAGAGAGGAGAGAGCGAGAGAGGAAAGAGGAGAGAGGGAGAGAGAGAGGAGAGGGAGAGACAGAGGAGAGAGGGAGAGAGAGAGGAAAGAGGAGAGAGGGAGAGAGGAGAGAGGAGGAGAGAGGAGAGAGGGGAGAGAGGGAGAGAGAGAGGAGAGAGGGAGAGAGAGATGAAAGAGGAGAGAGAGAGAGAGAGGAGAGGGGAGAGAGGAGGAGAGAGAGGGGGAGAGAGAGAGAGAGAGGGAGAAAGAAAATAACCTGTATAGGGGCCAGGGAGATAGTTCCCTGGCACAAGTGACTCCCTGCCGAGTGCAAGGTCATGAGTTCAAACCCCAGTCCCACACACACACACACAAAAACCTGTATATACTCAGGATAGCTTGGATAATTAATTGTATTGTGATATCTCTTAGTCTATGAGGAGCAGAAAGGAACAGTTAATGCTGCTTTCTTTTCTGTCTCCTCTAATTTTTTGACCAATTTTGCGTGCTTATATCTGACAATCTGAACTATTTATTTATTTGTCTTTTTTATATTAGGGAGACTGTCGCAGTGGGTTGATTCCTTGATGAACTGAGAGCTGGGTGTGCTGCTGTTTGGGGCTGGGCCTAGTTGGAGGAGGCGGGTCCCGGGAGCGGGCCTCCGTTACCCCCCACCCCTTTCCTGATCGCTGTAGTGAGCAGCCGTCCCCCAGCATGCCTTTCCAGCCACAGACCCAGGGAAGCCAGGAGCGGGGGGAAACTTTTCTTCCTTTCAGTTGTGAGTGTTGGATATTTTGTTTCAGTGACAGGAAAGCAAATAAGACATAAAACGATGCATGGGACTGTGTGCTAAGGTCTGGTCGTGCCCGTAGCCATGCTGGACTGGGTTTTGCCATGGCTAGGGACTGGGGTGAGGGTTCTCATTTTGAGAGGGATGGCTGCCAAGGAGGAGCCTCTGCGTATGGATACAAAGCCCAAGATTTTGAAAGCGTCTCATAACGCAGGGCCTCAGGAAACGGTAGGTCACGGCTTAACATCAAAGCAAGACCTGCGGCCCTGCCCTTGTTAGCAGCTCAGCATCCGGGGGCTGCACCCTCGGCCCTGCGGGGGCCAGCAGCATGGCCCAGCCACACCTGTACCTTCTTCCAGATGCGCTCTTAACAGGGTCCCATCACCTAAGCTTGAGCATGCACCTTTGCCCCTGATGCCTGCCTCTCTCTACCCGGCTCCTCTTTCCTGGGATTTTTCTGTCAGTCCATTTCTACAGCGCATAATGTGTACATGTCTTGTTTTGAGTCGGTGCGCGAACACACGTTTCCCTTTCCCTCCCTCCTTCCTCTGTCTCTCGATTCCCCTCCCATCTGAGACGTACCTCCTGCCCACTTCCTGTCACTGACCTTTCATTTTACTCTTTATTTATATTTTGTTTTCATAACAGAAACCATGTGGTACGGTACTGTATTAAAGCTTGGGTATTGGATTTCTTGCACTTAACATTCTATTCTAAATGTCCTGCCTGTTCCCGGATGATTTCTGCCTTTCCTGCCTTTATTATGTGGCCACTGTCCCTGTGCAGGTCTCCGCGACGTCTTGCCTGGAGTTTTGTAGCTGGCCTCATACTGACACTCATCCCTTGACTGCACGTGCGAAGCTGACCCTGAGATGAGGATTTATGGGCAAGGAACGTGCAGCAGCCTCCTTTTACCTGCGGTTTGGTGTCTGTGGCTTCAGGCACCCAGACTCAACCACTGTCTGGAACCATTCAGTGAAAGATTCCAGAAATAATTCATCATCTTTAAACGGTGCACCATACCGAGGGTTACTTGCACATAAGCACTGCACCACAGAGGCAGGCCACCTGACACCTGCGAAGGCTCCCAAGAGGCTGAGGGAGGAGGCACGGTGCTAGCACGGATGTGGCAGGCAGAGGAGGGATTCGGGCCCCAGACACAATGGAGCAAGTGGCAAGGGCCTTTGTGACGCTGCCCAGGATAGATTTTCCAAAGGTGGAGTAAAGTCGCTGGTTGTCGGATGCTACGCCACAGCGCTCCCGTTGTTGGCCTCGGTCCCTCACACTGCAGGCCACGGGACCCTAGCGTCATCCCAAGAGGACGGGAGGCACAGCTCCGCAAGGCACTTGGAGGTCTACTTTCCATAACTTTTCTTCAGAGCAATTATGAGTTGCTTTTAATGTCTTCCTGGACCTAATCTACGAATGAACTTGTATCATTGGTATGTGTGGAGGGGAAACACGGCATGCGCGAGACGCCCTTCTCTCCAAGGTTTCCTTGGGATGTGTCCCTTGCAGATAAGGGGGGGTCCCGCACCAGGAGCCCTCAAAAAGCGAACCCAAGAAGTAAGACATGGAAGGGGCAGAAACGACACGGCTATGAGGTTGTGCACTGAACCCCAGGGCCAGCCTGGTCCCCTGGGAGCTCTGGGATCTAAATCACCGCTCAGAGTCCACACCAGGTAGAGGGGGAGGAGCAGGGCTTTCCTATCTGCATGCTGCCAGTCACCAGCTGAGGGCCGGCCAAGGCGGTGCCAACCCCCAGCATTCCCAGCATCCTGCCTGTTCTGTCAGAGCGCCTCCTGTAGCCCAAAGTGGGCACCTGCAGGGATAAAGGCACAGCTGCAGGCTGTCAGAAGCAACACATACAGAATCTGGGGGGCGAGGGGAGGGATGCGTAGAGAAATAGCAGACAGCTTCTGAGGGACCTGGGCATCACAAAAAAAACACTGTCTACTTCACTCACCCCAGAGCATGCCCTGCTCAGCTCTGCCTACTACTGCCTGGCAATCATGCACACCTCCAGAAACACTCCACACTGCTCAACTATGCCAATTCCTAGCAGTGTAGCACCAACAACTTCCCCATGGTGGCTCGTTTTTCTTCACAAAGTTTACACTTCGGCCTGATTGGTTTCGTGTTTTATGTAGAGATGAAAGCAGTCGAGCCATGGTGTCTTTGCCTACTCTATTCCCTCTGCTTAGGGTGGCCTTTAAATCCACACCTGAGAAGTTTACTGACCCTCTAAAGACCAGAAAGACTTCTGATGACCCCTAGGAAATGGGGGTTCTCTTCTTTTGGGGCTCTCCCCAATACCTCCCCTGCCTTCCACATGTGTCTGGAAAGCAGTCATCCTCTCTCTCCTGGGAGCATGGTGAATGCCTCCGTCTCACTTTTCTTTGCATCTTTTGTTACCAACCGTAGTACCCAGTGCTGAAGACATACATGATGTCCTTGCTGGCTGAATTGGTGTTCCTATCATGAGACACTGTGGTCCGGAGCATCTGGTGATGTAGTAGAAAACCCCAAATCACCCCAGCCTAAAGCAATCCTTTCTTTTAAGGAAGTAATAGCTTGAAAGAACCACTTCCTGTGTGTAGCACACCTGACACTCAGGGTATTTTACCATCAGGAATGTGAAAGGTTTTCGAATCAGAAATAGAGTTAAAATGGTAGTTAAAGACTTGGACGCCAGGACTCAGGGCCACTTTATAGCAAGTTGGCCAACTCTTTGGGGATTCTTTGCTTCATAAATTAATGTTACAATCAGGTTAAGATGATGTCTGACCTTTATGATTTCCCCCGGAGCATTTATTTACTTACTTATGTAATTTATTTTGTTTGATGTACTTGGGACAGGATCTCACCATGCAGTTCAGACACACACACTGTCAGCCTCACTGATGAACACCGGAAGCAAGACAGACTTCCCGGTCCCTGGACCACAAAGCTCTTGGAACGTAGTCTACCTGGGTTTGCCTGTATATCCTAAGCTATCATGCAAGAGAACCCTCTCTGGGGTCGAGATTTCCTTTCTATGGTTTTTTCTCCTTAACCCTACATAGGTCTCTGACAGAACAGCAGGGAAGATGCCACCTTCCTCGTCTAACGTACACATCTGCAATCACCTTGAGATGCCGCACCTGCGTTCAAAGCTTCTCCCATGAGCCATCCACAGACACAAGTAGAAGGAACAGAACCTCACCAACTGCAGAGGCCTACAGCCCACCGAGTCCCTGCAGTGGCTGGTGGACAACATCACAGCCACCAACCCACCCACGTGGGACTTCTATGAATGCCAGTGAATAAGGAAACCTCCTTTCGTCATGAATCTCGGGACTCCCACCTGTGCAAAGGAAGCCAACCTGTTAAGTTGGCGAGCGGTGCAGGGCCATGGACCAACCAACCTGAAGAATTTCTAGATGTGTCATCTGTGTCATCTCAAGGTGTCAGGATGAGTTTCAGGGCTCTGCTTCTCACACCCTGGCCACTTGGTTCCCGAGGGCAGCTGTGGCCCATGCTTCCATTTGGTTTGCATCTTGCGCACAAAATTCCTCGGTCTGTAAAAATTAGAGAAAAAGAAGAGCTACAAGGTTAGCCAATACTTTGGCTCTAACCCTTCAAGCTCAGTGAGAACTCAGGACATAAGCGGCCCTGTACTGTAACATCCTATAACTCAGTGGTATTCCCAATTTTCTGTTCAGGGAGATTGTGGGGCCACAGAGGAAAGGGATTCATGATGTATAGTGTAAGGAGAGTCACCTAGAGAGAAAACATTGTCTTAGGCTTTCACAGAGAGCAGAATGGTCAAGCAATGGCCATAACTCATCCAGATGGCTGACACTGACAACAGTTCTACAAAGCACTGTACATGGTTTCAAGGTAAATCCTGAGAGCATTTGACTGACCTTGTCAGGTATGAAAGTTAAATGTTTTGTTGTACAGGTCTTGCTTTAACTTGGCCTTACCACCCAACAGAAGGGTTTCACCATGAGGTGTAAAAGGTGGGGCCGTATTTGGCATACTGAGCTGTGGGAGGCTCAGGTCAACAGCTTCCGACATTGCCAGTTCTGCCAATAACCCACGACTATTATGGAATATTGCTCTACGTTGACAACTATTTTCTCTTAGCTCAATGAGAAGAAATATTTGTGCCAATAGTGTTTAGAAGAGTTACCATGTCTGCATCTTGTACTCTGAATGACTACTATGAAGACAACAATATGCATTGTATCACACACACAAAAAAAAAAAAAAAAAAGAAAAGAAAAAGACAATTCCTTGGTCTGTAACACAGAAAGGCACAGGGGTCTCCGCTTTCCCGGCTGCCTCGACTGTGCTTCCTTTCGGCCTGTAATCAGTGTCTAACACGAAGCCTTCAGTGAAAGGAAAATGGGAGGAAGCTTAAGCCAAGGCTCAGTTTCTTTTTGCTCAGATTTTCATGGGAGTATTGGCAGTTGGCTGGAAAACCAATGAACAAAGTCAATCCGGCTGCACACAAACAGCATGGCACCGCAAGAGGCACCTGACGGTCTTTTTTGAGGGTTGTCTTCCGGCCTCATCCCTCTGCCTCAGGCGGGCACGGTGGTGCATGCCTGTGAGCCCAGCACTTGGGCCACTGAGGCGGGAGGAGCACCACAAGTCTGGAACCAGCCTGGGCAGGTTATTGATATGACTGAGTTCAAAGCCAGCCTGGACTCTATAGCAAGATGGCTCTAAAAAAACCAAACCAAAACAAAAACCAACATAAACAAACAAAAGGCTTCTCCTGCCTCTCCTCCACTTTTCTACGCTCAGTGACCCTTGGAGGCTTCCCTCAGGGGCCACGTCATGGACGTTCTCCTCATCTTTCCACCGCTCTTAGGCCTGGTCCCTCATGTCTCAGGGAACCCTGTGTCCTGAACAGCAGGGCAGCCGCAGTCCTATTTCTGACACTTTGCTTCGCCCTCACCTAGGACTTAACCTCAGCGGAAGCTACGGCAGAGGAGAGCGCTCGTGCACTCATTAGCTCCTCCGAATGCCTCTTGTCTCTTCCGATTAAGCACCTCGGAGGGAAGAGGCCGGCTGGACCGCTTGCTTTTATCCCAAAATACAAGGCAAACTGCTTGGTAATCAAGAGCGGCCGGTGTTTGTTGAACACTTGCCATGTGTTTGGCCCTAGCCTGAATCTTTTGCAGCTATTAACTCATTTAATTGTCACCCTGACCCTGCGAGGTACCTGCTAATCCCGTCCCCGTGTTACAAGGGAAGGACGGGAGGCTCCAAGAGGTTTGGTGAATTCTCCAGGTGCACAGAGTTGGGAGACGGGAGAGGGGGAGTTTTGGTGCAGGCAGCCCACAGCTTTAGTGACTTTTATTATAATGGGCTGTGCTAGGTAATCTTTAAATGCCTTAATTCCTGCTAATGGATTGATTTTTGTCTCAGAGAGGAAAAAAAAAAATTTAACTGCAAAACTAAGCATCCTTTGTGCAAACAGGGAGCCCATGCTTAGCTGGGAGTATTATTAATTTCCTGTAACTTGGGATTTGATCTGAACATTGAATAGAAAAATTTCATCCTTCTCAGTCTGCCCTTGGGCTTTTATAAAAACCGACAGGAAGCACAGAGTCTGATCAGGGCTTCCAACTGGGTGCCTCCTCCTCCTCTGAAGGTGAAGTGGAAACCGGGCAAGCGTCCAGATGCTTTACCAAACCGGCTAATGCTCCTGGAGGCTCCCTAGAAACGGTTTAGGGGCTCACAAAGGCCAGAGAACACAGGGAGACCCAGGCTGCTCATTAAAAGAGGAAAGAGGAAACAGGCATCAAAGAACAAGCTCTTTGGACGCTGCGTTCATGCTACATACATGAATCATCTCTGAATCGGAGGGACAAAGACTGTTCTTTGCTTCCAGGCTTGCTCGGTCTGGGCTGCATCCAAAAGGGGGAACGGGTTTTTTGCTAAGGCTGCCCTTTGAAAAGCTCCCCGTGTCTCCCCAGAAATGGACGCCAGCTGCAGAGCCAGTGGAGACGGTAATGGGCAGTCCCTTGCGGAACGCAGGGGTGATCTTCCCCCATCATCCATTTGTGTGTTTAGAAATGAGTCATGAGGTCAGTTTGGGACAGGGAGGTTTTGTGCGACGGTTTGGACAGATGTTCAGAGCCTCTGGAAAGCACAGCCGTCTGCTCCAAGAGGTGGCTCTTGCCAAAAGGACTAAGTGTTCAAAGCAGAGGTGTCACCAGGGATACTTGGAGGGGGCCGCTGATTATAAGGGAATCAGAGGGTATGATTTTTTCCAACCATGTTCACACTGGTAGAACCAGTAGTTTTCACTACATGCAAATATGCAATATCAAAAGACCTCCAAGCAGCTTGCAAACATTTCATTAGCACAGCTGTCAGTATTTGCTTGCTTACGTACAAAACGGTTACACTCTTATTAACTGAGTCAAAATTCAGCTTCGAACCAGTCTCCAAGACGCCTGAGCTCTGCTTTCGGTGCCGACACGATTCTGTCCTTTTGCTAGCAGGTGCAGAACTGTACCATGGGTCGGGGGATTCCTTTCTTGGTGTGTGTGGAGCCCGTTTGCTATGGGACAGGAAATGGTTGACTGTTAAGTGTCAGGGTCACTACATTTGCCATGTCTAATGCAGACCCGCAGGCCTCATGAGGACATTGATGTTTCTGCCCAAGAGTGGCGACTAACCTTGCTGCTGTCACTGATGGCAGCTTGGGTTTTCGCTACTGCGAATTATGCTGGAATGTCCGTTTTCCACCTGGCTCTCTGCACATGGTTCTCATTTTGTTTGTAAGCATGGAAGGCCTGGGTCGTAAAGCTCATGCTCTGGAACTGTCCTAGATATCTTGGTTACTTCTTTTCTCACTGCTGAGATAAAATACCCAATGCCCAAAATGAAGGACGGAACGATTTGCTTAGCTCACAGTTTGTGGAGGTTTCAGTCCATACTTAGGTGGCTCTAAGGTAGGGCAGCACATGGCAGAAGGCAAGAGTTGATGGTGGCAGAAGGTGGCAAAAGCAACAAGAGCCAAAGGGGAGAAACGGAGAGCAGACCTCTTTCCCGCCCTTCTTTTGTCTGCAGGCTACCTGCCCTAGGACGAGTGTAGCACTCATACCCATAGTCCCAGCACTGGCCCATGAATCAATCAAAAACTCTAGAAGCCCACCCCATGGCTGCATGAGGCTTCAGGGAAACATCTAGACACAAACCACTAACCCTAAGTGTCTTCAAATTACCCTGTAAAAGCACAGAAATAATTGTACTAGTACCAGAAGTTTTGAGAGCCTCCCTTTCCCTTTGTCTTTTCTCACGTTTGGTGATTGGCTCTGAATACTAGCAGAGTTAAACATTCCAGTAATGTTTTACTTGAGATTCCTCATCTTTGGGATGTTGGTTATTCTTCTTGCCTATGTCCACTGGGTAGCTGACCTAGTCTTATTATTTCTTACTCTTTATAGATTCTAGATATCAGTTCTTTATAAGTTATATGCACATAAATTGCAAATAGCATCTCCCAGCCTGGGGTTTGTTTTCTTCATTTTCTTTATTGGATCTACTTCTTAATAGGATTAAAAACTTTTAAAGTGTGGCCACATTTATCAATGTAGTGTGTTGGTGTCTCATTTAAAGAGTCTTTATTCGTCCCAGATCATAATGATGTTCTTGGGCCTGGCAGGATGGCTCAGTGGTCTAAAGTGCCTGCTTAGGAAAGCTTGGGCGGCTGCAGGGACTATGGTTCGATCCCCGCCACCACATGCTGCGCCAGCCCTGCTCTCAGGGCGGGCTGAGCCGGCCATAAAAATAAATAAACAAACAAACAAACAAAAGTCCTGAAACAAAAAAAAATAATAATTAAAAAAATAATGACATTCTTGGAGAGCTTCTTATAGAAGACGAAGTTTTATTTCCCATGCTTAACTCTCTAACCCACCTGATCTACATATGGTGTGAGGTAGGAGTCAAATGTTCTCTGTTCCCACATAGATAAGTAGTTGGGCCCACAGCTACCATTATTTGAACAGTGATTCTGTTGTCCCTTGATATATAAAGCCCCTTCTCCATGTACTGCTTTTCCATTTTAGATCTGTCTATCTCCACTCCCTGTTTATATCATTGGCCACTCCACCCATCTTTCACACAGCAGAGGCACGATCTTTCTTAGCATACCTTTATGAAACATCTCATCACTGGCTGGGCAAGTTCCCCTCTCAGGCTCTGTGCTCTCCTTTCCAAAGTTGCACGGGCTACTTTGGAGCTCTTGTTCTTCTGCATTAACTTTAGGATGAGCTTGATAATTTCTAGGACCTTTCCTGGGACTTTTACTATCTTTGAATTTACAGATCAACTTGATAGTAACTGATATATATATATATATATATATATATATATATATATATATCAGTTTTCAAACTAATGAACATGGCACAGCATAGTTTTCTGCTGAGTTGCATATGTTCTTCTATAATGCCTTACATTTTTCTCTAGAACTATCAAACGTATTTGATTTTTGTACGATTACTTTAGAGTACTGTGGTTACTGAGAATGAAAAAAAATTTTTTTTGGAATGTATAAAATATTGCTATGGTAAAATTATACCTCTGCTGAATTTTTGTGCTAATTATGGAAATTTGTGCACATTGTTTTGGGCTTTTTGGGTAAACAATCATTATAAATAAAGATAGTTCTCTCATTCTTATACCTTTTAAAAATCCTAATGTAATATTAGAATCTCAGAGAGATTGGTTACTTTTCTCATTGTGGAGACAAAATACCCAACACTCAAGATTCAAGTGGAGGGCAGTTTACTTAGCTCAGTGTGTAGAGGTTTCAGTCCATAACCGGCTGCTCCAAGGCAGGCTGGCGTCGCAGAGGGGAAGCAGGTCATGGCTGGCAGAAGGCAGCAAGTGACAAGGGGCAACCACAGCTCTTTCACCCCCTTATATCTTACGCAGGCTCCGTGGGGCCGGCAGCACTCACGCGCTTCATCCTAGCGCCCTTGAGCCTAGCATCGCACCATGGGTGCGTCCCGGTGTCACACACTCTGGATCCAGCCTCCTCTGGAAAAGCCCAGCTATGACCGCCTGAGGCTCTGGAGGACATCTAGACACAGGCCATCACGTTTATTTTTCTTATGTTTTCCAGTTTAATGGGATTATTTCTAAAGATTCTTCTCAGGTATAATTCATGACATGGATTATGAATACACATAAAGGTAAGGAAGTTGTCTCCAAAATGTATCCTACTAATAGCCTATTTCCTGAATGAACACGGTATTTTATCAAATGGTTTATCTAAATCTATTAAAATGCTCATGTTTTTCTCTTCATTATTTCTATATACTACATTAACTTTATTCCTCAATTTCAGGGATCAGATATGTTGGGGTAGAATATTTTTAAAATACTATGAAGTAAGGTGAACTAGTAGCTTTCACAAGATTTATATATCAAAGTTCCTAATTGAGATTGTCTGTAAATCCATTTTCATGTATTTCATATGTATAACCTAAATTGTAGAACAAATTGCAAATTTCCCTTAACTTTTTTTCTTTCTTAGATTTACTTTTAAGGGTTTTGTGCGTGTGTGTGTGTGTGTGTGTGTGTGTGCATACAAGTGTGTGCGCAGGGTCTCACTATGCAGCCCAGACGTGATCCTCCTGATTTCTGCCTCCCTAGTGCTGGGATAACAGGTGTGCACCACCATGCCCAGACTCCATCGCCTGCTCAGCATCTCCAAGGGCAGGGCCAGTGTGGCACAAGGTGCTGGGACCAAACCCTGGTCCCTGTGCTTACCTAAGCAAGCCCTTAGTCCGCTGAGCTATACAGCCAGCCCTTCTTAGATTTACATTTACATTATCCATTTTAAATAACAATATTTTAATATATGTCCTCTACAAAAATTGAAATTTCTTATAAGTTTGCCACCAACATCAGATAAGCAACATTCCGTCTGCCTCTAACATCCCCTCCTCTGCTACTTTTCTCTACCAAAGGGCAAAACTTTTTAGCTGTTTAGTTTTTCCAAAGTGCTGCGCTGTGTTGTTTTATGTGGCTGAGGATGGAACGCAGGGTCCTGTGCTTGCTGGGCAGGCATCCTACCATGGAGCCACAACTCCTGCCCCTTTTTACTTTTTGTGTCTGAGACAGGGTCCCCATAGGCTGCTTAGGCTGGTGTCATTGTGGGATCCTCCTGCCTTTGCCTCCAGAGTATATGGGATTACAGCTATGTGCTGGGCTGTTTGGCCTTAGCTGATTGTTCTGACCTTTGCCTCAAGGTCATCCGTAAAGATGCTCAGACTGGCCTAGAGTCTGCGGTTCTAGGCATGTGTCGCTTGCCATCCAGCCATCCCACCGTGGTCCTGCTCGAGTCGTTGGATAAAGTTGGGCAGAGGTGGCGACACGAATGTTTTCTTGGATGACTATGCAAACACTGGTCAAAGCAGAGCTCATTGCCTGCCTCTTGGTTGCTTTTGCTCAGGACAAATGATAACCTTTTTATTTGCTTTGCATCCCTGTTCAGTTTCTATATTTCACCGCTCATTCAAACCTAAACCAAACTCATCACCAACTATTCCAAAATTTTCTTTTCAGAACAATCAGATACAATGGCGACCCCCCAACATGTAGACTTGTGGCCAGGATGAAGGGGTCTGCCATGCAGAATTTCCCCTCTCCCTCCCCCAGGAGGTGCCCCTTGCTCCTTTCCTGGGTGGCCCTTTTCTCTACTCCCTGCGTTCCACTCTGCTCAAGGCTTGTGCCTTGAGCTATTGCCTGACAAGACTATTTCCTGGAATGCTAATTTGACTGGTGAGAAAGTTCTAGAGTGGAAATAAATATTCCTTTAGCATTTGAAAGTATTGATCAACTGCCTTGTACCCTAGAAGCGCGGAGGAATCAGAAGGTATTCTGCTGCATAATCCTTCTTATGTCACCTGTGTTTATATGCTTTTTTCTTTTGAAACAGTATTTGTGAGCCCACAGTTACATGTTTTGCATAAATATATTTGTAGCCAGTTTTCTGAGTCTACAGTAAGCATTTGTCAAACTGGAAACCAATTCATTGTCTCTGGGAAATTTTCTTAAATTATTTTGAGTATTTCCTTTGGTGCGTTTTTATTATTCTTTCACTCTGGAAGTTTTATATATTTGACCTCTTAGTCTAGTTATGAAGTTTTATGTTTTTTTTCCTTCTCTTTTGTTTTTCTTTCTTTCAAGGAGACCTTCTTTTCTTTTCTACAGAAATTCCTCTGAACTGTTTTGTTCTTCTGCTTAGTTTTCCAGGAGCAGCAATGGCGGCTCTTGTTCTTGGAGAGGCCTTTTTAATAGCATCCTGTTCTTGTTTCATGGTTGGAGTGTCTTCTAATCTCTCTCTCAGGACTCTGATGGCAATATTTTGCAACTACTTTCCTCTTAGTTTAATCTCTATGACTTCCAAGTCATTCGTATCTGTTTATTTTGTTCTTTAGCTTTCCTTTTAGAAGCTGTCCCCAGATGTCTCATGTCTTCGTGCTCACCTTGCTTCAGTGTTTAGACTTTCCCCTTGGTTAGTTCAGACTCCTGCCTGGCCCTCTATGTATGCTGTCCCTGTTTCGGAGGTCATTTTCTTGGCTGTTTCCTCATTACTGGACCTCAACACCCAATACTCATAACTGAAAAGAGGAGAAGACTATGCTGCCTATGGTCTTAGCCAATAGTTGGATCACTCGATGGTAGGATGGCATGGCAGGGGACAGCAGCAGAGGAATGTGGCTTGTACCACGGCAGCCACGAAGCAGAGAGAAGGATGGAGCCACGGGGTAGGCTCGCTCTACCAGGTCGCACCCCCAGTGTTGTTTCTCTTCCAAGACCCTGTCCCCTAATAGAAGTCAGCCATGCTACTCCACAACCCAGTCACCTTTCGGAAGCCCTGCCATGCATGCGTGAGGCTTTGGGGCAGCATCCAGCTATAACCCACAGCAGGAGGGGGCTGGGGCAGGGCTGGGCGCTGGAGCTCCGGGCACTGCCTTCAGTTCACGGCCCTGCTCCACCCACCCTGATCTCCTCCAAATCAGAGGCTCTGTCTGATGTTTAGTAAAAGGCTTTGACTGGGGTGAGGGGAGACAGGTGCCATGCTGTTGTGGGGCTGGGGTGATCCTATATCCACATGTTTTCTGATTCAGTGCTGGACATGGAATCCAAGTACTAAATAATGCTGCTTACTGATGGGGCCAGGGACACAGGCAACACGTGTCAGGAAGGATCCAATGGCCCAGGCTATAGTGAGGGGGCTCCGAAGAAGGCATAGTCCAAGAGGAAGATGCGCTGAGAAGGAACAGACTAGTGTCTTCCTCTTCATCCCCAAGAGGGCTCGTGTCACTGTCCCTGGAAGGCAAGATGGGGTAAGCCAAGAAGACCTGGGGTGTGGGGAGTATGGAAGGTATGATTGTCATAGTTTATATTTAGATCATGCCACCAAGTTCTCGTGCACTCAGCGGTGGGGCTTTTGGAAGGCAGTGGGCCCATGGGGCCTCTAGCCTTGCCCATGGATTCACCCATTAATGAGTGCTATAGCTGATTTGCTGTTGAGGCTGGAGGCGTGGCTGGGGCGTGGCTAGGGGTGTGACCAGAGGCATGGCTGGCAGGGTGCGTCGCCTTCCCTAGCTCTGCTTTTCTTTCTCTGCTTCCTGCCGGCCATAGCCCAAGCAGGTCTCTCCGTAAGGCCCACTGCCTACTGTTCCTGTCTTGAAGTCAGCCAGTCACAGACCATAATGGGGAGCCATACTAAATCTGTCTTCCGTCCTTGGAGGTACTGGTGTTCGGTATCATAGTTCAGTGGAAAAAGTGACTAAGACCATGAGAAAGTTCAGGATGAAGGCTGTGACCCAAATCAGGGACGCAATGGCTTGTTACGACTGGGCTGTGGTTTAAGTAGCACGAAGCAAGTTAAGGAATAATTAACGCAACTTAAGCCAAATCAGAAACTGTTCTGCTCCTCTACGGCAAAGAGGAACTCAGCTCCTGAAAGACCAGGTGATCTGCAAGGCTGCAAAGCTCCTGGAGCCTTTGTCCACAGCATCCACGCTTGCCTCTCATCTTGCCTTTTCTTCATGCTCTTTCAGCATCCACAGGGCGAATAAACTCATGCAGGTGAACTTGCATCTTCCTCTCGGGAGCCCCTGCCTGTCTGTGGTCTCGTGGCTGAGACAGAGGTATCTCAGTCAAAGACCAGAGTCCTCCATGTCCGGCAGATGTCCGTGGTGAGGTGGATATACACCCCGGGTTTCTGACCGTGAACCTCACCAGCAGTAGGACGGCATACTCGGGAGTCTAGAGTTACTTACATATAATGGAGATCCAATGTAGCATGCGATGCATAAGTAAACACCTCCTCTGGGGCTGGCTGCTGTGCGGACCATAATAGCCAGGCTGTCAGAAGCCCCAGCACCCTGCTGGGAAGCTGGTGTACAGGGATGTTTCTATTAATGAGGCCCGAGGCGCTTGTCCTTGGCAGTGCACACAGCTGGCTGATTCTGCTTTAATGACTCTGGTAGCTGGGCAGGCCGCTCAGCTCCAGAGGAGTGACTTCCGGCCCCAGCAAGGCTGCCCAGGCTTCGCAGTCTTGGTGAACACATGAGCCTCTGAGATCTGGATTCCCCACCGTCCCAGCCCCTGGCTGAAGCTTCCTGAAGCTCCACACGCATGTCAACAGGCCCAAGGGCAGCGCCCGGGGAAGCCCTTGCACTCCATCCTCTTTGACACTTCCGGCCTGACAGTACCCAGAATGCTTCAGTTCTTCCAATCGGAGCCTCAATTCCATCCTCGACCTCCAGCCACCTCCACGTCTCTGGCTAGCACCAGAAACACCCTTTAAATCTTTCTGTCCCCTTTAAATTGTTAGCCTGACAAAGGAGACGTGGAAGAAAAATTATTGATCACTTTTTGCAAGGCACTTTGAATAATTCTGTTGCTATTCCAGGGAGAGAAGAGGGAAGCTATAGGTCACTTTGCGTGTTCCGCTGTAGCTGGCGAAGTAGAAATAACTTTCTTTGCTCTCAGCTTCCTTGCTCTTTAGGTTCCCAGCATTCTTACCACACCTAGTTTTTTTTTTTTTTTTTTTTTTAAACAAAATACCAAAATAACATAGGAACCAGAATCCAAATAATTTTTAAGAAACTACAAAGCAAGTACCCTTGGGTCCCTCACTACAGAGCACCTCTTTCTTCTTTCCAGTTACCCCCTAAATGTCCAGTCTGCGTATCTCTTATTTCACATAGCAATGTCCATGGTGTAATAATAATTCTATATTCTTTTTATTTAATATGGTATCTTAAAATTTCCCTTCATGTATCATTTTTCTTTCTGTTTATGGCCCCTTGGTAGCCCACAAAGCTGATACCACGGCGACAGCGTCTCTGCAGGAGCCCGTGGGGAGAAAAGGTGGATGCCTCTTTATCTCTGTCTCGGGTTTTCTAAGTGAGAAGAGGAAGCAAGCTTCATGGGCCAGGAATAAGGGACAACTCTTAAAGAATTCCAGGCTGGGCTGTCTCTCCAGAGTCAGAGTTGGGGTTCACCAGAGGCAGGGAAAGGGGTGAGGGTGGAGAGGCAGGGAGCCGGTGACTCGCGGATGTCCAGTGGTCTGGGGTGCTCGGATGACTCACGGACAATGCCGTAGAAGACAAGGCACCGTGCCATGGAAGCTGTTTGCCGACTGGCCTCCCACGCATTTTCCTCGCTGTGTTTTGGGGGCTTCTAAGGTCGCCATGCCTAGGAAACTCAAACAGGAAGCACCCTGGCCAAGACCAGTGCATGCGTCACTGCTGTGCCCCTGTGTCAAGCTCGGGTTGGAAGACTGGAATGACGAAGCTGTGCCCTGAAGGGACAAGTTTATGCCCTGCTCCTGCAGTCTCTCAAGAGGATCTGCTCCGTTTCCAGTCCTGACAGGACAGAGAGGAGGGAGCCCCGCGCGCGGACGGCACGGGGCGACCCCTGACTCAGAGGCAGCCTAATGTGTGGCCAGGAGAGATGGACGGCGCTCACCTCAGTTCTCTTCCAGGACTTTCACCAAGGGGACGCTGGAGGCCATGGGCAGCCGGCGAGGTCTGGGCTGAGAAGGCCGTCAGGAGGAAGTCGCAGGGTGGTGTGGTGGAATAGACAGAAATCACGCCCTCAGGGCAGGGCAGGGCAGGGCAGGGCAGGGCAGGGCAGGGCTGGGGTGGGCTGGGCGGGGCGGTCCGCCGAGAAGGCGGGCAGGTCCCCAAGCATGTCCCAATGTGTCCCACACCACGGCGGGTGAGCCTTTCACAGTTTCCGCTGGTAAGAGCAGCTCATGGCAGCACACCCCAGTGGATATGTTCCTTCCACCCAGAAGATCTCTGAGTCAAGAATGCTAGAGTGAAACCTCCATAAAGACAGAGGTCCTCAGAGAGCCCTGTGGAGCCGGCTGTGAGGCGACATCGCCACCACGGGGGAGGCGTGGCAAGAGGAGCCCAGGGAGGGACGCTCTGCCCACCTTGTCGGGCAGATGGTGAAACTGACTAAGGAACGAGGCACCGCGGGCCTTCGCCTGCAAGGTCAGGGCTCGACGCGCCAGCGCCTTGGCAAAGTCTTTCCGTCTGGGGAGGATAAGAAATCATCCAGTCAGTGACAGACCTCCGTGCAGATGGCCAGCAGTAAATCAAGGTCCTGATGTGAAATACCGAAGGCCCTTGGCAGAGGACAGTGTGCAGGAAGGATTGCCAAGGTGATCTCTCAGGTTGGGCCCCAGGATGACCCTGGTCACTGTCCTTCAGGAAGAAGACCCTTCACTGCGAGGCCAGACCCTAACCATAAAAGGAGGGCCATAAAACCAGCTTAAGAGCTCCTAACTTGGCGGGATAGCAGGGCGTTTTGTATTTATGCGAGTGTCTGAGCTAGAGGCCATGTATTTTGGCAAACGGAATATCCCCGGATGGGAGTTAAGAGAAGAAGGATACCCTACCTCAGGTTTAGGGGGCCACCTTATGAAGCTCTTGAGGACAACAGTTGCTCCCTCAGTGCGTCAAGAACACAGGGAGAGAAGGACATAAGGTAAGGGCACAGCAGGGAGCACAGAAGCGAGGAATTGTGGTCAAACACCAAGGCTCTCAATGTTATGGGTCCCTTCTTCTTCCCCTTTCTGTAGCCACAGTTCCTGCTCTTCAGGGGACACCTACTCTGACCCAGGTCCCTTTCCTGGATAGTTACCGTTGGAGGGACACAGTGCAGATGCTTTTGGCTGGGAGAGTCTACGCTTTTGGGGACAATGCCTCCAAGACCTTGGGCACCCCACTTAGGGTGTCCACACTCTAGGGTCACGTGAGCTGTCCCTCAATGCCCGCTGCCCATCAGGTAAACACTGCAGCCGTTCTTTATCAAGTATGGCTTGGAAATGGTCATGGGTATGCACTTTTATTTCCCTGGGGCGGGGTGGGCAGTTTCACATGCAGCATTTCATCCTCTCGTCTCAGCTTCCTCGTGAGGGGTGTGTCATTATTTCTACACAACGGAGGACAGAACTGAGGCTCACAAGACTGAGGGGTAAAGCGCAGTCCTAAGTCTGCACAAAGAGGGGAGCTGGGGCCCGAAAGCTAGAGCCCTGGGCTCAGGGCCTGGCTCCAGCAGCCCAGGCAGGCTGCCAGGAGGGCTGCGCTCTCTGTGTGCCCTACTTCTGTACTTCTCAAACACCCCAGCGCACATGAATCACCCCCTGGGGCCCTCGATGTGCTGCAGGCTCTCTGTCTGATGGGTCCACGTGGCACAAGACCCACAGGGCTCGGGGGTGGGGGGGGCTCCTGCTGCAGGATGCTGGCCAGACTCTGAGACTCAATGCCCTAGTCATGTTCCAGGGCTTCCAGGTACAGGCTGCACCACGCCAGGGACCACTAGGACTTCAGCACCTTCCTTGTCCCTCTAAGCTGTGAGCGGCCAGATCTCTGCCGCACTCTTCTCAAGAAGCTCTTAATGAAATTAAAACCAGGCTGACAATCCCTAATACTCTCCAGCTGCTATCCAGTATGTGCCATTAGGGTAATTGTGTGCGAGAACTGGGAGTTAGGCTAAAACAATAATCGAGCCCGGGGCCTATTTAAAGCTGCAGGCATCGCTTGATTAGCAAGGTAAGGAAATGTAGGGTGGAAGGCACGGGTGCAGGCGGAAGTAGGAGCTGCAGTTGTACCTACACCAGTATCCTCAGCTTTCTATATTTTAAGTTGTGTATTATATATTTTTCTGGGCAATTATGTTTTTGTAACGTTTCAGCAGTGCACACGTTATTCTAAATCTTTTAGTTACTCCCTAGTCTATTTTCATTGGTAGAGGAATCTAAGACAGCCTCCCAGCAGAGCTAATTCAGGGCGAACGCGGACACAAAAACATGCGCCTGGGGTTCAGACACTACAGAACCAGGAAGCTAGCTGTCGAGGGGTGCCCAGGGCCTGTACCCCGGCTGGGTGAGGTGAGGCACATTTCATTCTCAAATTCCCAGCAGTCAAAGGGACAGGGAAGGGACAGGAAGGCAGCCAACCGGACACTTCCCAATAATCACGCAATTAGGTGACCTAACTCTTTTTAAAGAAGGCAAAATGTTGTTCACACCTAGGCGGTAAAGACGTCTCCCTACTTACCTACAAAATTTAACAGAATGTGGTGTGCTGAATGGTTTTTCTGGCAGGGGCTCTGAGTGTCTAAGAGGGCTCCCCAGGGTTCTGCTCATCCAGATCTCTGCGCCAGAAAAACAAGCACCGTCCGGAAACGTAGTCTGTGCCGGCAGACTTAAGAGGCAGCACCTGACTGCTCCGGCCTCACTCAGGGCTGCATCCAGGGAGAAGTAGGAAGGTCATGTGTGCGTCAAGGCACCTCCCTCCGAGGCAACCCTCAATTCCATTTCCCTGGGCGCAGCTTCCACAAATGCTAAGCAGCAGGGAGTCAGAGAGCGTCCAACAGCAGGGAGCGGCGCTTGCGCCGATGCCCCAACGAGGTCGCTGAGAGCGGGGTGCAGCTGCTTACCAAGACCCCAGCTTGTACAGAGCCCGTCACTCTCAGAGCACCACGCTTCCGACAATCCTCTGCGAAGCAACAGGATTCGCCGCTAGAAATGCCTTCCTGAACCCAGATCACTGAAAGATTAAAACTTGAAGGTTGCATTGCATATGGCAACAATGAGTTCTAGCATGGGAAAAAAAAAAAAAAAAATGGAGGCTGCTATAACTAATCTTCACCATGGCTAAAACAAAAGTCTTTAAGACACAGAATGGTTCTGTCTGAGCAATGCTATAAGCATTTGCCATTCATCTGTTCGTTTACTTATTTGTGAGTCTGCGTGTATTTTGGAGCGCCTGTCATGTACAAAGTAGTCGTAGCAACAGAACGCAGAATCAGTCCCCAAGTGTAGAGAGGAGGCTGTGGAAGAGGTGAGAGTTATCACACAACCACCTTAATCCACGCCTAAGGATTGAGATCCTACAATTATTTACTTCTTTATTTATTTGGTACGGGGTCTTGCTACACAGCTCAGGCTCACAGCGACCCTCCTGTCTCAGCCTCCCCAGAGCCGTGATTGCAGGTGTGCCCCTGGAGGTCAGCTTGGCCCAGGGCTGGCACAGCATATAGTACTGGGGATCAAACCCAGGCCCTTGTGCTTTCCAGGCAGGTGCTTAGACCCCCGTGCTATCCTGTGGCCCAAGATCTTCCAATTTTTTCAGCAACTCAGTATGATCTGATGTCCTCCAGCAGTTGGTGGCCAGACAGGGGACAGGATGCTAACGCGCAAATAAATACAAGGGGGACTGAAAACTACCGCGGACGCCTGTGTTAAAGGAAGTCTAAACAACAGAAAGACTCACTGCCAAGAACAGAGACCTATGCTTCTCAAGTAAGCAAAAGTACATTGAGCATTTGAAGGAAGGATTAATGGCAATGTTTCTTTTTCTATGATAAATATTTTAAAATAAATTTTCAATTTAAATATTCATTGTCGTCAATCATACCTCACTGATTAAATGTCCATGGCAATTTCAGTCAAATAAAAAAATTCTAGTGTTTTCCCCTCCGCCTTATTCGCCAGGTCTGGCACGGTGCAACTTGAGTTCTTCCCCAAGGTCAAAAGGACCATGGGAGGCAGACACTAGGACTCCACTCAGCACAATGCTTCGACAGGGCAACTGAGGACGCCTGCAGAAGAGGACTGCACACCTGCTCTGGGAAGTGGCTGGTGGGGTGGGATAGGGGTGTGCCAAGCACGCCGAGCACGTTTCTAGGGGTACTCACGACAACATGTTGGCTTCTTAATTTTTTTTTTCCCCCTGAGATGACAAAAGGATCTCTTTGATAAAGTCAGAAGACAGTGCACAAAACCAGGAAAAAGATTTGAACTCCCTCACAAAGAACTAATGTACCTAATGGCGAGAAGCTGAAACTCCTAAGAGAAGGGAAGCTGAGCCAGGAACACCAGCGGCTCTGAAGCACACGAGAGGATGTCTAACCCCTCTCCTGGTCAAACAAATGCACACTGAAGCTAATGTGTCTGCTTTGCAACTTGCACTTTCATTGCTTTTGATC
This sequence comes from Myocastor coypus, assembly GCA_004027025.1. Taxonomy (NCBI): domain Eukaryota; kingdom Metazoa; phylum Chordata; class Mammalia; order Rodentia; family Myocastoridae; genus Myocastor; species Myocastor coypus. The sequence continues at coordinate 20,372 of PVJA010009485.1, forward strand.
AGAAGACCGTGGCCACCCAACCGTACAGGAAGTGTCATTTTTGCTGGACTGCAGAGGGATTTCCTACCACGCTCTCCTCACTGCTCTATACTCTAGCTTTAAGCATGAAATGTTCACTGTGTGTGCTGATCACCTCTTGTATATCAATTATAAAAGTGCACTGCTAGGAGGAAAATAACCGAGGGTCTCCATGACTAAGAATGCAGGTAGTTTTCTGGGATGGTGCAGGAGAGTGACAGAGACAGGTGTCCCCACTGAGGTGCTGTTCAGATGTGACTCGAGGGGTAAGAAGCCCCGAGGAGGGGGCACCAGTGGGGAAGCATTCTGGGTGCAAAGCCTTGGGTGCTGGAGGCAGCGTGAGATTCAGAAGACAGCACCTAAATGGCACACCTTGCGCGGCTGGCTGCCCGCTGTACAGTGGCACCCAGAAGTGAGAAGAACATTTAATTTCAGAATAATTGTCTTACATGCATCCTCTTTGCAACAGTTATTTACTAAGGTCAGCTGGGCTCTCCGTGTTGGGCACGTTAGCGGCTATCACTCATACGGAAGAGGTGCACGGCTTTCTCTTCTCTAAGGTGGGATTCGCACATTCTTTGCATGCCGGTGGGCATGAGATTTTTCAGAAACACATTAAATACAAGGCCCCTAACGCTCAAGTGCAGCGATCAGGCAGCTTTCTGGAGGCCTCCTAGGCCACTATAGAGCAGCCCCAGGACCTGCAACACCAATTTATACACAGCCCAGGACTTTGCTTCTGCTCCCCATGGGGTGGCAGAGCCAGAAGGGCCGCAGGAGTCAACTCTAGGCCAGTCTGCAGCTAAGCACAGCATTTTAATTTGGGCTCTGAAGGAGCAGGAGGGCAGAAACCCAGAGCTGGCACTTGAGCCCTGTCCTGGAATACCAGCCTTGAGGGGACACCCCACAGGCTTTCCTGCCTAATGCACAACCCCACTGCACCACATGCCACCCCAGCAAAAATAATGGCATTGTCCCGGGACATACTATCTAGCAGTCCATTTCCCTGGAAGAAAATGAGGTCTGACAGGGGCTTTTCGCTGGGCGTCCCGCCCCACCACTTGTGCGCCAGGCCAGCTGATTTGCCCCAGGCTATGCTGGATCCCAGCATCTGTCATTGTCACCAGGCCTTTCACGACCCCCACCCCTAACTTTCCCATCCTACTCAGTGAGGGGCAAGCTCTGCCTGCCCGGAACGGATGCCTGAGTTGCGCTCAGGATGGAAGGAATGGACCAGCGCCGTCCAGTTCACTTTAAATTCAACATCCCGAGCCTCCAATGGGCACTCAGGACTGCCCGGCTCGCTCGTCACTTTCCGCTCATTCCCTTGCTGTCCTGTTCCGTGCGGTGACTTTCGCTCTCCTCTCCTGATGCCCCTCCATCCATCCTTTCCTGCACCCTCGGATGATGACTTTCCATTTCGCGGGTGAAATTGAAAAATCATCTTCCTTACACCAAACCGGCAGTCTCTGTCAGGACCCATTTGTGCCTCCTTTGCTCCAGTCCAAATGGAAACCGCGCTCTGCCCGGCCTGTCGGCGCCCAGCGCTTGGCGCACACCGTGGGGCTCCCGCGGCCGACCCTGGCCTACTTCCGTGACCTCCTCCCTGGAGTGCCAGCCCTGCTTGCTCCCACTGCCTCAGTCCAACCAGCAGACGAACGCGCTCCATCCCCGCTTGTATTGATCAAAAGCTTCCCTCCGTGGCCTCCCTGTGCTCTGCTCCCCTCTTTCCTTGAGTGGATTGCCCGAGCGCTCAGAAATGCAGCTTTCTGCAGTTTCGTCCTTACCCCTAACCTCTCTCCCGTCTAGCTTTTGGTCCCTGTACCCCGAGTGACTGTCCTCGAAATACGCAAGCAAAAAGTCCTGAAGACTTTCAGCATGGCAGTTAAACCCCAAACTCCCAGTCTCTGCCATATCCTATACTTGAGGAGCTATCAATTCCTCCTCAACGGCTATCCCAGTTCCCAGCATTCCTGTTCTCACCTGACAGCCCAGCCTGTGTGTTCTCAGGACTCAGTCTGCAGTTTTGCTCCTCACACTCCCTGGGCAGTCTCACCCCATCACTGGCTTGTTTTACATAATTTGCTTTTCCTGTTTATCAAAGAAGAACAAGCAGAGTTTAAAAGGCAAATACTACTACTAACTGCCTATGCTACCATTGTGTAAACATCGAACATACTGGGCTTACAAGTCATTTCCTTTTCTAGAAACTCCTCCTTTTCTTTTTTTCTTGGTTGACGACACCATTTTGCCGAAGAACGCCCTGCGGTAGCTTTCTGAGAAAGAATATATCCACCTGAATATTTGTAAGACCCTGTTGTCTGAACACTGGAGTTGTGAACTTTCCCGGGTACCAATGGGCCTCCCTGTTACAGACATTCACAGATGGGGGTGAACACCAGAGGCCGCTTCTGTGAATGATGGATACTGTCACAGTTATGCTGCTGTGTGATGACAGACACAGAGGGCATACTCTGTTTTTCTGTGTGTGGTTGGGGTTTTTACGCTTCACCCTGTATATTCTGTTATAGGCATGTGAGACTGACTTCTTTGGACTCACAGAAGAACCCAACTTACCCATGTTCTTTTTAAAAAAAACAAAACAAAACAAACTTTATTTACTTATGTTATGGCCACTTCCGCCTGCCCTGGGGGTGGGGCTGGTGCAACATGTGGTGCCAGGGATCGAACCTCGGCCCCTGAGGTGGCCTAAGCTTGCCTAAGCAGGCACTTTAGACCACTGAGCAATCTTGTCAGCCCTCACCCATCTTCCTTCAGTGTAAAACTCATTTGTAAGTCATTCATAATCTTTTTGGCTCATACTTTCTCTATAATTTAACTCTATGTTAAAAATAATGACTGCACTTGAACTGAACTACCCAGCAGAAAAGTTTAACCATGAGGCATAAAAGGTAAAGCCAGGTTAGTATGCTCAGCTGTCAAAGGTTCAAGTCAGCAGCTTCCAACAAGGCCAGTTCTGCCAATAACCCATTGCTTTATGGAATATTAGACTATGTATACAACTGCTTTCTCTTAGTTCAGTGAGAAGAAATACCTGTACTAATAGTGCTTAGAGGAGTTATCAAGTCTGCCTCTTGTACTCTGAACAACTACTATGAAGACAACAATACACACTGCATCATCTATTGTGGCTGTCCTACTAATGTGTTTTGAAACTGTCCCCATATCATTTCTTATTAAAAGTAATGAAAAAATAATGATCCCTTAGAATTTTGAAATATAATTCTACTTTCCTCTAATTCTCATGATTACTTTTGAGAGATCTGTTGGTGTCCTGTCTGCAGGCTTTTAGGTTCTTTTGATTTTGGGTTCGAGACTTCACAAGGAAAGGCACCACTCTGCGCATCCCTCTGTAGCTCACCGTGCTAGGCATGCAATGGTCCCTTCTGAACAGGAGAAATTAGCCTTTTAATTTGTAAAATTTTTATGAAATCAAATTAGTGGGATATTTAGTTTCTCGAATCAGTCTCTAATTATCTTGTTTCTTGCTTATTATCTGTTCTTTGTTACTGTTCTACAATCTATGAAATTGCTGCTATTTCATCTTCAAAGTTCTCACTAGTTTTAGAAATGTGCTTGTCGGATTACAGTAAAAGAAACTCTCACTCTGTCCCCTTTCTAAAGTGTCCCCTCCTTGCTTGATGACTATCGTGTCATCTGTCACCACTCAGTGAGTAGCTTTTCTAATCGATTTTGACTGTATACCATTCTCTGCTTCTCCCCGTCCATGGCCTGTCTTGCTTTTCTCTTTCGGTTGGGAAATATTCCAACAACGCCTGTTGTTTTGTTTCTTTAACTGCACCTAAAGGACAGTTAATAAGAGTTGATCGCAAGCTCTGCAGGATCAGCGAGACCTGTCAGCTGGCATATTTTATTTTACACTTTATCAGCCAGTCCTGTGTTTTTTACTTTTTCCACCTACAGAAAGATGTTAGGAACTTTTGCATCTCAGGGACTTGGACGGTCAGCTCTCTCTCTCTCTCTCTCTCTCTCTCTCTCTCTCTCTCTCTCTCTCTCCCTCTCCCTCTTCCTCATATCACTGCTTCTGCATCATTTTTCCAGTGGACTTTTGTCTGATAGCCCTCTCTCAGTACCACAGCTCTCTTTACTATTTCCTTGTTTCTTTGTGGTACTCTGAAGTAAGAACAGCAGTTTGAATTTGTGTACCAGAAGGATGTATTCAGTGGGCCATTTAGTACTTTCCTGGCCGTTTCCTACTCCCTATCAGTGTGGGGAAGGGCATTAGGGAATTTTTATTTTTTAAAAAATGTGCTGTTCTCAAGACTTTGTATTCACACATGGCACCCCTAATTAATGTTTATCCAGTTGATAAATGAATAGATGGACATGCAGATGAAAGGGTGAACAGAAGTTCTATGCCTTTAATCAATCTCAACTCTGTCTTTGCAACCTTAGACGTCAATTAACCTCCTCTGTTTTCTTTCGGCCTCTTCAGTCTTACAGTAACAGAACTTATAGAGATATTTATGAAGCACAAGTGATATAATAGATATGAAAGCATGGAATAAAAAGGTTTTCTATAAACTTAAAGGATTATAATGGCAGAACACGAGTCATCCTAACTTTAAAATTTCCTTCCCTTTCCCTATTGAAACCTTAATTTAACACTTCAGAGATCATACCTTGGTAGCACCTTCTAAGTGGTGTTCTTATTAAGAGTTCTTTTTAGAACCAAATTAACTGAGCTCCTAGATGCGACTCAACTCAGACATGTCTTCTTTTTACTCCTGAGCAAATAGCATCAGAAGATTCTAGGTTTTGTTCGAGTTCAGTGAAGGAAATTAGCAATGTCAACTCCTTTTCTGCTCTCAGGTACAAGCAAGAAAAGAGAATAGAAAATTCTATTTATGAATGAGAATTAAATTACCCTTATATTTATATATCATTGTCTTTTAAAGTTCTCCCAAACTACCCTAAAATAATAGTTTTCCTGGTAAGTGAATAGTCAAACAAGAATGCTTATCCCCTGCAAACAGAAATTTAAATTAATATCCTCTTAGAAGCACTATATATATAATATGCTTCTGGTGCTATTGTTGGGCAGCCCATGATCCTGTAGCCGTGCCCCATCATGACCTTGCTTTGACTCCTTCCATTCTTCTTGCTGCTTTCTGTGATGCCGTGGGCCTTTGTTCTCCTTGGTCCTCAGACCTTGGACAATAGGGAGCAGCCTTACTAAAGCCCGACTGTTATCTCTAGCTTCTCACGTACCCGCATACAACATATCTATGAATCTTGGCCATTTTATGCATCCTGGGATGGCAAAGATTTTTATTCATTCAATACACATGCTGGATCATTGCTATGCCAGGCGCCACTCTAGGACTTGGGAAGGTAGCTGCATTCAACATGCAACCTTTTCTTTAAGTACCACCATGCATTTTACAGAAATCTGAGTATGTTGGCCTTGGAAATCCAGCCCCTGAAAGCAATCAGTGGATTTTTTTGGAGTATGATTGCACCAGAAATAACCGTAGTGGTCCACCATTTGCCTCAAGGTTGGCCCTTCTTGGTCAGTAAGAATTCCTAAGGTCGTGTGGTGTCAGGGGCTCCTGCCCAAATTGCACAGCTTTTTCCTTTACTGCTTTAGTTGTGGTGGAGAAAATATAAATACAGGAAATGTTGGCTCCGATGAATTCAGATTCTGCTTTTCATTGCAGTTAGGCGAAGAAGCAAGACAGAGGTCAACACAGCTTGGATGTGAGGGGACTTCCAGGACGGCATCGAGAAACGTAGGCACGTAAAGGGCAGCCCAAGAGGAGAGGCACAACAAGGAGTTTCTCGAAAGTTCCCAGCCAGGTAGATTTGACAATGTTAGTGTAGCTGAGCAGTCTTCATAGGGCGCCCTTCCCGGTCCTCGTCACGATCTGAGAAGTTTCTATTTGTAATCCCATGGGAAAGTTATTGGAATTCTACTAAGTCAATTCTAACCTACCCCTTCTAATGCAGCCTCCCCACACCCGGCATAAATGAAGACACAACTATAAATCTCAAATGTTGGAGAGCCAAGGGTGTCCTATGTCCAGCTAGGAGGACAGTTATAACCAGAACAAAGGTCTTGACCAGGGCTCAAACCCAGGTCGTGTGCATCTGTGAAGAATGGAGTGGTTTGAGGATGAGTGGCCCTGAGAAGGTCAGGAAGTGGGTGAGTCCTGGGAGCCAGGCTGGGTAGGAGGCCTGAGATCACCTCAGCAATATGCAGAAAGAAGGACATGCGGAAGGAGGGGCCCGTGTAACACCACTGAGAGACTCTCTAAGGTTCAGGGCTCAGGGCTTCAGCTCTGATACACAGGGAAGTCATGGCCTCTTATCCTGGTTCTCCATCCCAGCTGATGCATGGAGCATGGTTCTCCACCCTCACCCCATTTTGGGGAGCTATGATTCTGGGGGCTTAGCACTGACTGGTCACTGTGCTTCAAAGACTATCCACATCAGCACCTTAGCCCTAACCAGCTCTGTACCTATCGACAGATGGAAATAGGGCCAAGTGTAGCCAAAATGCAGGGACTTGACCTTTTTGCAAGGGCAATCATCCAGGTGGTCCCCCAGAAGCCTGCAGGCCAGAAATTTTAGATATCTGAGTAATGCAGGATGTCAGCAGAGGAGCTGGAAGCTGGATTTGTAATTATGAACATTCCAAAATGCCTTTCTAAACACAATGGCCAATGGCTCAGACCACACCATCAATGACTGCCAGACCTCACATTATAAAATTGAACCTTCTAGGCACCCAAATTATAATTTTAAGAGCAAGTAGCAAGCTGGGATTTTTCTTTTTTTCAGAAAAGTTCATACTATAGTGATGTGGACTAGTGAGATAGCTCAGTGGTCTAAGTACCTTGCCTGGAAAGCAGAGGGACAGACCCAGGTTCGATTCCTGATACCACATGCCCTCTAGGTCCCACCATGGGCACAGCAGGCCAGCCACTCAAACTGGGCGTGGTGGCACACACACCTGTAATCCCAGCTCTGGGGAAGCTGAGACAGGAGGATCACCATGAGTTCAAGGTGCATAGTGAGGCGCTGTGCCAAAAACATAAATTAAAAATAATAAGTGCAGAGCTCTTATAAATCAATAAAGTGACACCCCAAAATGAAAAGCAGCATTAATCAGGGTAATACTTAGAGTTGGGGCAGCAGAACCTCTGAGACTCTCTTATAACGAGCACGTCTTCTCACTCTCATGTAGCCTATCGTACGTACTGTGGTCTGAAGGCCTACGGCTCTCTTCCCTTCTTACATTGAAATCTAATCTCCGGTGTGTGGCCTTAGGTGATGGAGCCTTTGTGAAGAAATTAGGCCACAAGGGCAGATCCCTTATGCATGACATTGTCCCTTTTGCCCCTCCCCCATGAGGGGATGCATAGAAGGACCTCTGTGACGAACAGCCCCTCACTAGACACCTTGATCTGCCAGTGCCCTCCCCCTGGGACTTCCGGTATCCAGAACTGTGAGCAAGGACTTTCAGTTGTTTATATGTCACTCTGCCTCGGGCATTCTGCCACAGCAGTCTCAGTGTACTGGATAACAAGTGAGCGACCCTTGCCATGGGAGCATTTTCTCCCTATAAAGATCCAGGGTCCCTGTTTCTCCCATCGATGCCCACCATTGTCACCGTGTGGTTTCAAAGATTGTTGAATTCCACCACATGAGCTAATAGGAGAGGAAGACTGTAGAAGGATCAAGGGTGGGGTAATGGTATAGGCCAAGGCTATAAATGCCACAGACCATGTCCACTAAGATTCTGTCAGCTAGAACTGTGTCCCAGCTCCACATGGAAGGCCTTAATGGTGTGTAGCTATATGCCCAAAGAGATGGTAGATTCTCAGGTTTCATGCACTATAGGTGCCAACCGGTGTGTGTGCGTGCGTGTGTGTGTGTGTGTGTGTGTGTGTGTGTGGTATGCCCACTTACAGAGAAACATGTAATAGACATAAATAAATCTGTACTGGTCTTGATTTAAACTGAGATCCTAAGGCCATGGGTATGAGCTGCAAGCTATCATGCTGGACTGGCAAAGACGGTCTCGGTCTTACAATTCACCTTCTATGTACCTCCAGATTGTAAGAAGAATCTGAAGCTACAGGCAGCAAGAGGACTTATTTAGAGAGAAAGAGTTTCTGGTGTTCTAAGAGTCTTAAGCCTCTCTTTCTCCTTTTTCAGCCTAGGGAGTTTTCAGGGGCACCACTTGGAGAACTTAGGCTCCGTCTTCTGGAGAGCACCTGACTTTTATGCCTGAGGGGTCTGGAGAGAGAGGAGCTAGGGAGTCAGCCTGCAGAACTGCACCAGGGACCCAAGCTTGGGAAGCACATGCTGTCTGTCGCAGACAGAACTTTGTGTTCCTTGTGGGCCAGATTTGAAGGCCAGGGCCAGGGAAACTCTTCTACTCTATACCATGGCCTTACCCTCCAAGAAGTGCTACTTGTGCGCACTGTGTGTGTGTGTGTGGGGGGGGGAAGGTGAGGACACAGGATCTCCAGGAAAGCAAGCTGCAGGTGTACTGCCAGGAGCTCAGAGGGCCAGGAGGGCATCCTCGGTGGCCAGCCAGAAGAAAGGCGTTTACGTGCATGAAGAGAATTACAAGAAATTCCCAGCAGTGAGTTGGGGTGGGAGGTATCTCCAAAGAAGTCATAAAAATACCCCGGGAAAGGAAGAGTGAGCTTCAACAACTGCCAGGTCCCCATAGCAACGAGGTCAGTTTATGACAGCATCAGTCAGTAAAGAACCCACCTGTGTCCCTTTCCTTCCCTCCTTACCCACGTCATAGGGCCAGAAACTAGTGGGAAAGGGAGAGAAGCTGAAGGGCTGGCTGAGGGAAGAGGCAAGAGTAGCCCTTCCTCTTGGGCAGGTGGGTGCCCACCTGGGGTCACCAGGGGGCGGGGAAGGGTCAGGAGCCCCATCCCCAGGCAGAGGCTGGCATTTAGCTCACTCCTCTGGCAGAATAATGGTTCCTGAACCCACCTGGCCTATGGCTCTCAGTGACTGGAGGCCTTCTCATTTTTTTTTTTTTCCCTCCAGTACTGGGGATTGAACTCAGGACCTTGCACCTGCCAGGCAAGTGCTTATCCTACTAAGCTATCTCTCCGGCTAGGCATTCTTACTGTTTTAAGTGACCCAGTTTTCACACAAAGCACAAGACTGTGTGTGGGTGACTTCACCATAGCCTTTGGACCTCACAACTAAACATTGTTTGGAATAATGGCAGCGGGCACATGAGCATAACCCCCGGATAGCAGGACGATGATGGCCCAAATACTTTGCTCTCCCTGTTCTGTGTCTCTGGGCCTGTGGCGGCGTCCTTCCCACATCAGGCACTGAGCTTACCACACGATCAGTACGACGCGAAGTGATGCATTGTGTGTAACTGTACAATACTGAGGCACCTCCCCCACTGCAAGGGTGCCTGTTCCCTCAATATACATCCTCAGCGTCACTGAGCGCAAGTGCCATGGTTGTTGGTGAATATTAAAACTGGACACTCAGTCCATTAGAGGTGTATATCAGTCTGTGTCTCGAAGAGCCACATTACGCCAAGCAAGTGATAGTGTCACAGAGCATCTGCCTCCATCCCTTTTGCCCCCCCCAACATCTGTCTCTTTTCTCCCTCCTAGGTCTCTGAGTCCTCATTAAATTTGGCTGTCTTAAAAGAGGACCTATTTGGCATCCTCCTTCAAGCCCTGATTCCCTGAGGCTGCCATCTCCCTTCCATAAATCTCTTTCTCCTCTAGGTTTCCCACAGGGCAACCATCAGGATCACGTCATGGAAGCCCTGACCACGTGATGACTTGCGTAGAGAGATGGCTGACTCTTTCCAAGATGCGAGGCACATTTTCCTAATGAGATGGAAATTTCTCAAAGCTACAGAGTGCTTGTCATCTTCCCAAAGGTCGGAGCCCTACCAACCTGTTCTCAGGAACCATGAGATACAGAGACGGCAGTGGCTCTGGGAAGGGGACACGCCTGTCCACTGCTGTCTCACTGTTTGTGTCTGAGACCATGAACAACTCTGGAGGCTTTCCTGGCCCACAGGAAGGGGGTTATTTTCCTAGGGAAACAGCCAGCGGAACTGCACCAGGAGCTGAAGCGTGGGGAGTGACTGCTCTCTCTGTTATAGGACAGAACTTGGTGCTTCTTGTGGGCCAGACTTGAAGGCGAGCGACAGGGAGGATGGGTAGGCCACCACTCCTCATGGACTCTTCTACTCTGTACCCTGGCCTTAGACTCTAACAAGTGCTACTTGGGGGAGTGGGGGGGGCATCTACAGGAACCTCAGTGAGACAAGATATGCTTCACTTTTTCACCTTCTGTTATTTTTCCTGTCGACGTGCTTACCTGGTGGCCTGCCTTTGAAGATCTTTGTTTTCAATGATCATATTCCAGGGAAGGCTCCAGAGAGGAAGGCACAATGAAAGTTGACAGCAACCATACCGCAAAGCACATAAATCCCTTATTTGATCTGGCTGGCAGCTTGTGCGGTGGGTGGACAACATACTTGTGTCAATTCTATTTCCAAAATCAGAGATTAGCACGCACTATCTGTTTTTATTATTAGCCTTAGCTACCTTCTATTGAGCACTACCTATTTGTATTCTACAAAGCGATTTGTAAGCCCTAAATTCATCTGTGGAATACTATTAAAACACAGAATTCTTTACTGGCAACTGCAGACAAGGGAGCAGAGATTATACGTCATTTCTAGGGCCATTTCAAGGAGTAGATTCTGCTGGCTTTCATTGCTAATGCAAAGGCTTACATGCCAAAGTTCACAAAAGCTTTTTGTAATATCCTAAACCCCAAGAGAATCTGAATGTTCAATCTCAGATAAGTAAAATGCAGTAGATATGTGGTGTATCCACAGGGCGTGAAGTTACTCAGCAGTAAAAGGCAGGCATGACTAAGGCCTTCAACAGCAGGGGTTTTTGAGGGAATTTCGAGAAGTTTCCTGGAGTGAAAGATCCCACACACAAGACGCTATTTCCCATTCGTTCTTAGCATTATGACGTTTCAAGACAAGGCAGAACTTTGGGAGCTAAATCTGGTTAGTGATCCTGAATACCCAGGGTACCAGTGAGAATTTACCACAAAGAGCCAACAGGGACATGTTGGGTCGGCAGACTTGTTGTACAGCTGGACAATGCAGACTGCCCAGCTGATAAATCGACTGACAGTTATCAAAGAGAGACCACGAGGACCGGAGACTTCACCAAGGCTGTGAAAACTGAATATGCCCACTGCGTGAGGTATGATCTAAGCGTACAGCGAATGTTTACCCCCAAGAGATCGGTAAGGGCTCGGCGGCCTTCTCTACCATGTGACTGTGGGCTCCTGCCCACATTACAATGGCCACCAGAGGGAGACACGTTGAATGGATTCAGAGCCTGAGTAACTAAAGACCAGCAGGAAAGAGGCCTTCCAGAGCTGCTCCAGAAACCGGCAAGAACCACGGGGTTAGTGTGCCAGGAGCAAGGGAGAGTATCTCGAGGACCAACGGCAAGGTGTCTTTCACTGTAATGAATTTTAAAACCTAAACGTCCACTGTCTTTTTCACCTACATCCTCTGTATGTACGTGCTGCCAAAAGTGCAGCAGGCCACTCATAGTAGAATCACGGGGCCAGCCAGATAACTCAGCAGATTAAAGTGCCTGCTTAGGCAGACACAGGGGCCAGGGTTCAATTCCTGGTAGCATGCCTTGCTGGCCACACCCCGGGACTTGCTGTGCCACGAACAAGACTGGGTGTGGTTGGGCCTGCCTATTATCCCAGGGGTTGGGAGGCTGAAAAACAAGAAGGATAGTATTTTCCCTTTGTCTATAACTTCTATCTCTCAGAATGCTTTTGAGATCATCCATGTAATTACCACATATAACAGCTGTCCAGCCTGCATTCCACTGTGTAACATGGTTTGTCTATCCGTTATCCATTCATCCGATCATGGAAATTCATGCTACTTCCACCTTTGAGTTACTAGGAATAATGACCCCATGAATATTCACTCAGATGTCTAAAGACTGCCTTTTTACTTTGTTGATTTTCTCTGTTCTTTGTTCTCTGTGTCAATTGTTCCTCCTGCTAATGTTGTGATGTACTTTCTTCTACTTGGCTTGGGTTCCGTTTGCTTTTAGTCTCCAGCTTCTTCAGGGGGAAAATTGGATCACGGATCCTGTACCTTTCTCCAGTTCTAAGGCAGCTGCTGAAATCCATAGCTTCACTCTCAATATGCTGCGCAGTTTTCTGTACTGTGGTTGCATTATATTTGTGTTTGAAATTCTATCTGTCTTCTCTCAGTCTGTCTTCTGTAACTCATGGGATATTTAAAAGAACTGCTTTATTTCCAAATATTTGAGCATCATTATATAGCTTGTTACTGATTTTTCAGTTTAATACCCTTATCATCAGAAGACATTTTATTTTATTATTCATACCCTTTGAAATATATTTGAATTTATTTTATGACCTATCGTAAAGGAAAACCACATGAAGATCCCCTTGAGGAATGAACCGTGATATATATATATATATATATATATATATATATATATATATATTTTCCTTTTAAATCTACACTGTAAATCTCGTTTACCATCCATAAAGGGACCTGTGGACATTTTCCAGGGTGATTGGACATTGGAGAAAAGAAGAATAATCAGATTTCTAGGAAATAATAGACACGTGCTCTGAATTGACACCTTGGCAGGAAACCCTAAATGCCATTAGACGGCTCTAGTCCTTGTAAAGACCTCTGAAGGCCAGGACTCTAGGGAGCCTTGGGTCTATCGCACGGTGGGTCTAGTGAGATCCCGTCATGGAATAAATGGTGAACATGCGGATATAAGGAGCTGGAAGAATCTCCAACGTGGCTTTATGGGCCACCAAACAGGCAAAACAGTGGATGTAACAGCCAAGCTAGAAAGAGAAAGCAGTCCTTCCACCTGGAGGACAGCAGAGATTAGTGCTACTGTGCAGGGATTTCAAAGGCACAGGCATCATGACCCCTGCCACATCCTCATTCCGTGACACAGAAGCCAGATCCCGGTTACCACAAACTCGAGTATGTGGGCCTGATGCCTTCTTCTGTGGTCACCATTAAATTTCTTTCTCCACCAACTCCATCCTGACCTGATGAGCTGATAAAGTAGCCATGGCAACCCGGATGGCTCAACTGTCCCCTTCTGCTCCTGAGGTACAACCTGGCTCCCACGATCACAAGAATTCCCAATCTGCTAAGAACCTGCTGAGCTTCTGATGTGGCATCAGTCCTCAGGGGATCAGGCCGGGCCAGGCAATGGGTCACTTAGGCAGGAATGCTTCTTCCACCCTGGAAGGCACAGAGCCAGGTTCTCACTAGTGTGGAAACTTACTATGAACGCAGCCTTGCCTTCCTGCTCTGCAGTATTTCTGCCAGGACCATGGGACCACCCCACTCACTCTCATAATACTTCACCTGTTGGCATCTGCGCCAGGACGACCATCTACAGCCAACAGTCCATGCTGGGCTCGTGCCCATGGTCTGAACGTGTTCCTCAACTGCTTCATCTGGAAGTATGTGGGCTGCTGGAATAACACAGTGGCACTGAAGGCTCAGATACTGTGCCAGGATGAAGAGCACTCGAATGGAGCGGGTGCTCTAAATCAGCAAAAACATGTATGGTGGCGTCTCCCATAGTCAAGGTTCACAGGACTATGACAAAGAACGGAAACAGCAGGGACCTCTCCGTTGTTATCCTGAGGGATCCGCTGATAAACAGCCCCCTTTCCTTGCTCCCCTTCCCTCCTTTCTCGCCACCCGCCCCCAGCTCTCTGTCCTCCCATCATGCCATTCCTCCTTCCCTCAGCTCTTCCCTCCCTTTTTCTTTTGTCCTTCCCTGTAGCACCAGGACCTGAACCTGCTTCATCTAGCATACTAGGTAGTTGTTGGACCACTGAGCTACCTCCCCGCCCCTGACACCCATGTCTCCCTCCGACCCTGCAGCTCTGTGGTCCAGAGGTCTGAGAGTCCAAAAGGAGAATGCTTCCTGAGGGGGCAGAGTTAATGACTCCAGAGCACAAGGGGAAGCTGTGACCTGCCCATCAGAGGGTCCTTCAGCTAAGGGACCAAAAGGCAGGAAAGGGGACCATCATGCTGACCGGGATAGCTGAGCCCAGCGACCAAGGGGAAGGTGGCTTGATTGCACGCAGTAAGGAAAGGAGGCACGTGGCAGAAATGCAGGAAGCCGCGGTGAGAGGCTGCTCATGTTCTCCTCTGGTAAAGAAACCAGAAGGAAAACAGGACCTTGATATAAGCAGGACTGCCTGCGACGAAGACCGAAGACCTCGGCGGGAGGAAGGCGGACGTCATACCACCAGGTAAGGAGCACGACCTGCCAGGCGCCCTGTCGATCGCACGCCATGCAGGGTAGCTGTTCAGAGAAAGCCCTCCTCCGCACACGCCCGACCAGAGGCAGACCAGGCACGGCGCGTGGGGATGCCAGCGGTGCTTTCTTATTTTAACATGTGAGCGTGTCTCTACAGCCTGTTTTTTTCTCTGAACCTCCTGCCGTCTTACATAGGACAGGTTAATATTTAACCTTGTCTCAACATGTAAATTATAGCACTATTAAACAAGAACTATGACACAAATAGCAGATTCAAATCAGTAAAGCTGGGTAAAGACTTATTTTATCCTCTAGTGAATAGGTTGGGGTAGACAAGGTTAGGGCCTTCTAAATTATATATGTATTTAGGGAAATATATATATTTAGGGAAATTTATATATATATAAAGGGACATTAGAATTGCTGAAGGAATTAAATTTGCTGCTCAGCTGACTTTAAAACAGGCCGTAAATTAGTCACGTAGGGGTAGAAATGGAGAAGAAGCCATAGCTGCATGAGGACCTGGGACCTAAGACCCAGGCTCTGAAGATGGAGAAGCACAGGGCAGATGGGGTGAGGGGTACGGACGACATCTGGAGCCAGGAAGGAGGTGGGCTCTCTGCTGGAGCACCCAGGAGGCGCTTCGACCGCCTCTGCTGTCATCTCAGTTCCAGGAGACCACGCTCGCTCGAGCCTTGGCCCCCGAAAGGCGGTGAGCTCAACCATTTGGGTCCTTTGAAGTCACGAAGTGTGTGAGGAAGCGACTCAGCTGGGGGAGGGGCGCAGCACGCCGCATGACAGCGCCCAGGACCCTTTGTCACTTCTGATCTTTGCTCACGGGGCAGCCGCTCGGCCCATGGTGCGTCTAGAGCCCGCGGGACCCTCCTCCAGCTTCCCCACCTTGTGGTTCGGCGGGAGCTTATATCTGTGGCAGAAGGTGCCCTACTCTCTGCATGGTCGGAGGGAGTGCAGCTTGCTCACGTGGCTTTGCGTCTCGTATCTACCCGCCCACACCTATTTTTCCCTCCCACCGGATACAAAGCCTCTAGCCCACTGTTTAAGAATCACCTAAGGTCAGATTATCATAGTAAACCCTTCGCTGTATCTGGCTGTCCTCGGGGTTCTTTTCCTGTCCTGGAATTCGGGTGTAGTTAGGTCTCTGGTATAGTTACATCTTTAAGCTCCTTTTATTACTGTTGTGGAAGTTTTCCGGGATCTGCGTGGGCCCAGAGCAGGACTGGGTTGGCAGACACTTTGCCTCTGTCTTGGTGACTTCACAGTTTCCCCAGCGCACTTCTTCTGTCTAGCGGAGGAGCTCCTACTTGGCAATAGATTCCTCCGTCTTTGAGCCGGTTCGTGCCGCTTTATGCCAAGAGTCCTTGTATCTTGCTCTCTGCTAAGATCCAGCCAAGATACCTGTTTACATCCGCAGCAGAAACTTGGCTCCAGCTGCCCCTCTAGTATCTTTCTAGAGTTGTCTTTCCTCGTGGCCTGCTGTTTCCTCGTCTGTGAGTGGTTTCTGTCCTTCTCATGTGGACTTCCCCGAGCATAAGGGTCACCTATCAGCACATCACCTCAGAGCCCCAAAGAAAGCCAAGGACCACCCTAGGCCATGATGCAGGGGCGGAGGAGCTCCTCAGCACCAGAGCTGACTCCACTCTTTTATTGCTATGTCCTCCGCTGTGACCTTGAAGATCACCCTTCCGTTCGGAAGCAATGCTCCTTCGGGGCCTTGCACCTTGGCTTCCTTCGTGGCACCTCTCTTCCTCTTCTTTACCCCGGGGAAGCAGGGACTGTGACAAGGGAACAAGTTTCACTTCCTCGTCTCTGATCAGCAACCCTCATTCCATGCTTCAGAATCTAAATCTCAAATTGCCTCACGACAATGGACTAAAGTCCTTGAAGCAAATATCTAAACTGGTCACATTGTGATGCTCAGTAACTACCTAACACAGAGCTTACTTTTAATATTAAGCAAAAGTCAGATTGAGAGAAATATACATTTGTTTACATATAAATTGCCCAATATATGGGGCCCAGGGCAGCTTCCGGATGGTGACCACAGATGCCCAGTGTTTCCAGTGGATTCTGTGTGTGGTCCTTCCAGAATTTCCAATCTCTCTCACAGGCCATAGCTGTGATAGTAGACGTCAAAGGCTCTATGTTTCTACTGCCTGTGCCTTCTTAATTGGGTACCAAAACTTAATCAGTTCCTGAGTTTTCCTGGGAAACTCTAGACAGGTCACTTATTCAAAACATACAGTTTACCATGATAATTAGTCAAAAGGCCTGAAGCAAGCCTTTGTTCTTGCTACAAAGTCAATGTACTACTTTGGGCATGATAACTCGCGCCACTGGACCTCAGTTTCCTCACCTGTACAGCGAAATCATTGGGTTTTATGCTTTCAAACACATTGTAGCACTAGGAGCCTGTGGCCATTATATAAATAATAGGAAAACATTTTGCAAGGGACAAGATCTTCAACTACAAGTATAGTTCTCTGCAAGGGTAGAAATGGCTGTGTGCAAATCTACTCATGATTTATCACTGAAGGAATTCACACGCGCACACACACACACACACACACACATGCCACGCACACACACACAGACACATACACACACAATCACACCAGCCTCAGTCTGTAGAGGAGAGATGCATCTGGCTACCTTTTGACACACATCACTCAACTAAATGAAGGAGAAAGAGGGAGGAACAGTGCATTTGTATATGTGACAATAATTTCAGCCACTGAGCTGAGCATGAAGGAGTTAAATATGAGCAGAATAACCCTGACCCCACTGTGCGGTGGCATTCTCACAGAGGAAGACATTCATGGAATAATCACAGGCAGAAGTAACTGCAGGTTGTGGTGAGTTTTGAAAGTACACAGCTAAAGAGAGAAGAATGGACCACTCTTTTTCTTTAAAAAAAAAATGTGTTTAGTACAGGGTCTACAGGTTCTCACTATACAGATCAGACTCTCAGTGATACTCCTGTTTTCAGCCTCCCAAGATCTGGGCTTGGAGGTGGCACCACCAGGCCCAGTCTCAACTGCCTTCTCAGTGTGCCCCAGGGACAGAGCAGGGCATGCCAGGGATCAAACCCTAGTCCCTGCATCCGTTGAGCTATCTGGCTGGCCCAAGAGCGGGTCATTTGACCTGAGATCTGAGAAAGATGCATGACGGTTACCCATGGGGCAATGTGACCCTTCACATGGGGGTGGAGCCAGTTGAATCCTTGAGGGAGGGGCACAGAGGAGAGGCTGGGGGTGGAGGTCAAAGCTGGAAGGGGCTGGGCCTGCTTAGCAGCTGAAACCCAGTGAGGGCAGGGTCTGCTGGGGAGAGCGGCAGTGACGTGAGCAGGGAGGGCTGGGAACCAACCTGGCCAAGATGGCACGTTGACAAGCTCAGGAGAAGGAGGGTAAGAATGAGGAGCCAGAGCGAGAAGAAGGAGGCAGGAGGGCTGAGCACGGCGTGGAGGCCGCCGAGGGTGGTGACCGAGGCCGCTGCGGGCCAAAGACAAGACAGTCGGGGCCACTGGATTCTGTCACAGCAGGTGCTCAGGGGATGCAGCAAGGCCTGCTCACGAGGACAGAGTCGCGGAATAAGTAGGAGCTGGAGAAGTCTGGCAATAAGTTTGCAGATGTGCAAGGCCAGCCAGACAGCTCAGTGGACTAGAGCTCCTGCTCGGGCAGAACTCAGGGGCTGGGGTTCGATCCCTGGCGTGCTGTGCTGCCCAGGCTGCACTGAGATGATGAGATGGCAGCTGAGACAGGGCGAGGGGGCGCGCGCTTGTCATCCCAGCACGTGCGAGGCTGAAAACAGGAGGATCCCTCCAAGTCCAGTCTACGTAGTGAGACCCTGTAGGCCCTGCGCTAAAAATACGTTAAAATATATAAGTAATAAAAGAAATACGTTTGCAAATGTAGGCAACAGATACAGGAGGAAGACTGAGATTGGGAGGCTGCCAGCTCCTCCTCCGTGGGCATTTGTTCCCCGCTCTGGCATCTCTGGGTGTCCCTGACTGCGTGAGTCAGTTACATGCCTCCCACCCCTGCATTCAGTCAATAAATGATAGGCCCACGAGGCTGGAGACAGCATCTACTGGAGCCCAGCACCCGGTCTGCATGGGCCATTTTGTACAGGTGGGCAGAGAGGCGATTAAGGCTGCTCTGCTTCCTGCATTCAGGAGTGGAGTCTATTGGAATGGTATATTATACTTAAAAAAAAAAAAAAATACATTGGCTATTTAAATTCTCCAGGGGTTTCCCAAATTTTCTGTTCAAGGAGATTATGGAACTACAGAGGAAAGAGACTGAAGATATATAGTGTACCTAAGGAGAATCACCTAGAGAGAAAACATTCTCTCAGGGTTTCACAGAGAGCAAATTAGCCAAGCAATGGCCGTGACTCATTCAGATAGCTGACACTGACAGTTCTACAAAGTACTGTACATGTGTTACGGTTTATGTCGAGCTTTCCTCCCAAAGCCTCATGAGTCATGGGGTGGGGACTTTTGGAGTTTGAGACTTGATCCATGATCCACTGGGATTATGTGTTTTAATACTGATGAGATTATGATCTGAGTACTGCTGGGAATTATAGGTGTGGCCTGAGGCAGATAGACTAAGGCAGAGAGCCTGATATAACTTAAAAAGAGACAGATTAGTGCTGTTGCTCTCTGCTCCCTTGGTTGGTCCGTTGCCTCTGTCGTGATTGTTGCTGTTCCACTGCCATGAACTGGATGTACTCTGTCCTGTTCCACTCAGCCTTGGGCCAGCCAAATATGGACTGAAACCTCCAGTAACTGTGAGCTAAATAAACCTTTCTTTCCTTCATTTTGGGTGTCGGGCATTTGTCCCAGCAATGAGTAAAAAGTAACTAAGATAACATGGTTTCAAAGTAAATCCTGAGGGGGTTTGACTGACCTTGGGAGATACAAAAGTTCCATGTTTTGTTCTACAGGTCTTGCTTTAATTTGCCCTTAACCACCCAGCAGAAAAGTTTATAACCATGAGGCATAAAACATAAAGCTAGGTTAGTATGCTGAGCTGTAAAAGGCTTAAGTCAACAGCTTCCCACATTGCCAGTTCTGCCAATAATCCATTGTGATTATGGAACATTGGATTACATATGTATGCAACTACTTTCTCCTAATTCAAGGAGAAGAATTTTTTTTTTGTACCAAGAAGAATTAGAACAATTATCATGTCTACACACTGTGCTCTGTATAACTACTAGGAGGACAACAATATGCGCTGTATCAAATACTGGAAATGTACTAGAAATATAATTCAGTTCTTTAGCCAGAAAGTGGCTAATGTATTTTGAAACTGTCATATTGTTATTTCTTATTAAATGTAATAAAAAAGAAAAAAAAATGTAATCGTTACTATAGCGAAAGACATGTTACCATTCATGCTCTTGACATACTCGGCCCCCTTCAAGCGCGCTGACCCCACTGCTCCTGCTACTTTCTGAAGCAGATGGAGGTGTCCTCTTTTGTGGGTGTCTTTAGTTGCACGGCTGTGGTTGCCCTACCACGTCCTGAGCTGATGCAGGCAGCTCCACAAGAGCCAGCAGTCACGCAGCATCAGATCCAGTGCATAACATGGATCAGGACACACGCTGGGACCTTTTCCCGACCTGCTTCTCTGTGGGACGGCACTCCGTGGCCGCAGCCTTCACCGTGGCTTAGATCATAACTCATAAAGTCATTCATGAAAGAGGATTTCCAGATCTGCTCCAGAAAGTGGCAAAGATGGTGGGGTCATTGTGCTCAGCATGAGGGGCACACTTCAAGGGCGATTCATAGCCTTGTGTCTTTTACTGAAGTTTTTAAAAACATTTCAAGAATTCATGACATATTTTGATCCCACTGCATGCTGGGAAAAGCAACACCTGCTGTGTGCATACAGCGTGCCTCATTCTTGCCTGCCTGCCAGTGGTAATAGCTGCTGGCTACAAGTTGAACTTCTTCTAATTTCTATACCAAAGAGAACCAAGTCCAGAACTGTGCTTGTCCCTGTTTATTCTGGGAAGAGGATATGAAGCAATATTGGAAGTTCAGGGTAAGAAGACTTTGGTATTGGGTTGGTTATCTATTGCATTATCATCGGCTTCATGGCTTAAAGCACAGGCCACTCAGTCACACTGCCGGTGTGAGGCAGGAATCCAGGAAGAACCCTGGCTCCTCTCTTTTGCTGACTGTCACAAGGTGGCTGCATGCAGTGTGGTCTTGTCTGAAAGCACCACGGGGGAGGATGGCTTGCAAACCCTTGGGACTGCTGACAGAATCCAGCTCCACGGCTGCTGCCAGGCAAGCGTGTGCACCAGTCCCCAGGTGAGCACAGCCAGGGCCTCCCTCTGGCCTCTTACCACACGGGCCTTTCTTGAGGTGGCAGTGTGCTTTGTCACAGCATGAAAGCCAAGAAGCGATGACAAGAGCCTGCTAGCAGAAGGAAGGCGCTGTTTTATGGAACCCATTCTGCTACTCAGGAGTGACCCGCAGCTCCCAGCTACACTCTGAGGCAAGAGGTTACAGAGATCAGAAATACCAAGAGGCCAGCGTTACTCTCTGGGAGTGTTCCGATTTGTGTCTAGGTGTCCCCTTCAAAGCCTCATGCAGTCCTGGGGCAGCTTCTGGAATCTGTGATTGGTTACTGTGGGTGGGGGTGCTGCACTTCCCCTGGGGCAGGTGATTTGGACTTCAGGGTAAGGAAGGAAGAGAAGTCAGCTGCTTGAGCTGCTGCTAGCTCTCCCTTCACTCTTGCTCTTAGCTGCCGCTATGCCATGAAAGGTTGCCCTCTGCCATGTGCCACTCTGCCTTGGAGCCAGCAGAGCATGGGCTGAAATCTCCGGTAGCTGTGAGCTAAATAAACCTTTCCTTCCCTCATTTTGAGTGTCGGGTATTTGTCACAGCAATGACAGAAGAGGAACTGAGACAGGGAGATGCCCAGTACAGGTACCTGAAACCACCATGAATGGCCAGGTGAGCTCCACCCCTTGCCTTCTCTTAGGGGATGAACTAGAGCTTGTCCTGTAAGCCCTGCTGGATTTTCCTGCCCACCTGGGCTCAGATGCCTTCATTGGAAGAAGCTGCCAATCCCAGTTCCCTGCGGGGACTGGACTTGTCTTGGGGTGCATACGCCCTTCTGCTTTGTGACACCAATGAGAAATATGAGTGACAGCTGATCTTGCTCTGTGCCTGTCTCTGGGCTCAGGGTCCTGAGCAGGGACACAGCAGGTTCGGGTCAGGTCTTTGTGCTGGAGTTGTTTTCTGAAGTCCTGAGCCTTTCTTGGAGTTCAAACGACTGCCTTGGCTTCTCCCCACCCAGCTACAGGGCTCTGAGAGCTGCTCAGTAGGCGCGACAGCCGGGAAACCTCCACCTGCGGCCCCCGCACTCTTTTTTCATAGCTTCATTGAGATGTGATTCACATATCATGAAATTCAGCTTTATGGTGTACAGCTTGGTGGCTTGGAGTAGAGTCGCAGAATGACGCAAACTTCTCTACCATCCATTACAGAATTGATCCTTTACCCCGAAAGAAATCTGGCACCTAAGTAGCTGCTGACCAAACCCCCAACCCTAGGCTTCCATTAATCTCTTTCTGTCTCTATAGATTTTTACATTCTGGACATCTGCAGTGAATAGGATGCTCTAAATGGCCTCTTGTGTCTGGTTTCTTTTACTTAAAGTTCTCAGAATTCCTCTACACTCTGGCAAGTATCCGGACTTCCTATCTTTTTGCTGTAAAATATCTGCTCGCATTACCAGCTATGCCTCATCACAGCCTTGGTGCTCAACGCCAACAAGTCAGGTGTGGCAGGAGTGCGCTACGTGTCACCTACTCATTCCCACAGCTGGGTTGCATCTTGGCTATTAGGAGTATTGCTGCTGTGAACACTGGCGTGTAGATTTTCATTTGAGCACGGCTTCATTTCTCGTGAGCACAGAATGAGAAGCTCAGTGGCTGGGTCATGTGCAGTGCCCCAAGTAACAACTTGAGGAACTAGCCCATTGTTTTCCAAAGCAATTATTATTATTATTTAGTTTTGGCAGCAATAGAGGATAATTCCAGAACTGTTCATCCTTGCTACATGCTGTCATGGTTCCTGAGGATTAAAACCATCCTGGTGGGAATGAAACCGCACATCCCCGTGAACTTAGCTTACATGCACCTCACAGCATATGAGGCGGAGCACGCTTCCCTCTGCTTCTCGGTGTGTGTCTCTATAGCACTTCTGATAAATTTTGTCACCCTAGGCTCTGACTCTCCTTTGACTCCTTTATGAGGATTATGGGTATCAAGGTGACACACCTACCCAGAGCTTGGGACGCCTTCGAGGGATTGTGCTCTGGGTACTGGTGACCCCAGAGCTCTTTGGCTCAGTGGGGTCTCCTGGGTGCTTTAGATTAATGCCCCGAGGGCAGAGTGCACCGCCAGAACACATACCTAACACTGAGGATTCTAAATGGCTCCCTAGACTTCCAGGCTTTAGGAAAGTTTATGAAGATGACATTTAAAAAAAAAAAAAAAAAAAAGGACAGAATTTAGGTTTGAAATAAACTCGTAGGGCTAGGGCAAATAGCTTGGCGGTCCTAAGCACCTCCTTTGCAAGTATAAGGTTCTGAGTTCAGTCCCTGGCACCACATGCCTTGAGACCCTACCACCAGTGGCACACAGCTGCCATCCCAGCCCTGCGAGGCTGAGACAGGAGAAGCACTGCCAGTCCTCACTCCGTATCAAGACCTTGTATCAACAACAACGACAGAACAATAAAAACCTGTAGGCATCAGACACAGAGGCTGTGGCCTCTACTTGGTCACTTGCTCTGGCCAGCATGACAGGGCAGGGTGGGCATGCGTCCCTACTTCAGAAATTCAGAGTCTACAGACCGGGGCTTGGCCAGGCCACCGAGACACAAGGCCTGGGGCAGGAAGTCGTGTGCATGAGCCAGAGGAGATCACCTAAAGGCGAAGGTTCCGGACAGCGCAAGGCCATCTAGCTTTCGAGTCTGGTTTCTGGCCACTTACTGGCTAGGGAACTGAATTACATTTCTAAAGATTCTATATAGGCCTGTACCTGAGAAATGAGAAATTATACTATCTCCCTTAAGCGAGTGCTGTGAATCTTAAAGGGGTTAGTGCCCAGAGGGCACTCGGGATAGAGCCTGGCCGGGAGAGATCACTCAGCATCTAATGGTTAGATGACACAGCGGGCACCAAGGAAGTGGCTGTCTCTCTCACCTAGAGCCCCACCCCAGGGTCATTCCAAGGCCTCCAAAACCTGTACGGAGACAGACAAATTCCGAGGCTTTCGTTGTTTTCTGTTTGCTTGGCTTTTCTAGGGAGAAGAAGGTCTCCAGTAAATGCCAACGAGCCCTGATTTCATATTCAGAATTCTCTGGAATGCAATGAGGATCCTCTAAGAATAGATCCGTCTTGAGAAAGTGACTTTAGAAGAGGGTTAAACATGCTGAAATTCAACCAAGTCTCCAAATGAAAAATAACAGCTTTAGGGAAAACCAGAGACTTTTCCCTCTATTTCTTTTGCTCTGGAAATGCACTGCGATGACTAAAACGCCCTGGGGCTAGAGTACGCAGCCTTCCTCTGCACTTGTGGAGATAATTGAATCCCCTCTAATGATGGGCCACGGGAAAAAAAAAATAAAATAAAAAAGACCAGAAAGACAAGGCTCTGAGGTGCCGGATCAGCTTAGCTTGGCTTCTAGCTCACAGCACCTACAATTACTCTGTGGTGATTTTTATTTATCTATTTATTGTTCCCACTGGGCAGAGAGAGAAAGGGAGAGAGAAAAAGAAAGAGGGAAAATGTGGTCATAATTCAGCCCTCCTAGTTAGGCAGCAAGCTCCAAATTGAAAAAGTTATTCAAATGGATAATGAAATGGAGCTGGGTTTCTAGTCCTCTTCCATGAGCAAGCGGCATGAATTGTGGCGCTCTGGAAATGGCTAACATGTTGTTGGCGATGAGATTACGTAAGCCTTAGCGTAGGAAGGCGTCACCCCACGCTGCCCGGTAGACATGTGAGCTTCTGCCGAAGGAGGAAGGAAGTCTCTGCTTTTGGTCCTGATGCGGCCATGGTCAGCCACCGAGCTGAGGCAGGGCTTGCTGTGTGTGGCTAGATCTTCACTGGTGAGGCTGTAAGAACTGCCCCCAGAATGCTGGGCCTCAGACTAAACGCATCCGATGCAATGAAGCAAGCAGTGGAAGTGCTTGAGTGCGACTTGGGCTGGCGTTAGGCTACGGCTGCCAATCCCGGTGGTGAGGGGCACTGAGGACATCACCACATCTTCCCACGTCTGTGATAAGGCTCAGACCCCAATGAAGAGGTGTCAGCAGACACACGGTGGTCACTTCTTCAGTGCATCGCACCTGCCTTCCTCCAAAAAGTTCCATGTGAGTTTTGTAGCCAGGAGGACTTCCCTAGACAACAAGGAAGAGGGTAGCCCACTGTATAGTACCACTTTAGAGGCTTGAGATAAGTACAGTACAGTGGCCACTGGGTGAAGTCTAAAGAGATCCCCCAAAGAGGAGATCGTGATCTCAATTTACTTCCCCATGGAGTAGGTTCATCTATTCCTGTCAGAGAAAAAGAATTTTAGGATATGTCATGATTAAGAGACATGGACAAGCCAGGCGTGGTGGCGCATTCCTGTAATCCCAGCACTCGGGAGGCTGAGGCAGGAGGATCAGTGTGAGTTCGAGACCAGCTTGGGCTACAAAAGTGAGCTCAAGGCCAGCCTGAACTGCATAGTGAGACCCTGTCTCAAAAAGACAAAAAAAAAAAAAAAAAGAAAAGAAAAAAAGAAAAGAAACATGGACAAATTTATTAGGCAGAGTTAAGCATATGCTCAGGAAAAATTGAGGAATCGAGCGCCAGCACTCAGGAGAGAGACACCCTTTCGTCTGGGCTTAGGGGTCTTGGAGGTATCTTTTAAGGTAGGCAATCTAACGTTTCATCTAAAAATAATCTTTAAATTTCCCGAATATGTTTCTTCGTCTTAAAATTCATTCTGCTGTCCTTTATCTTACCAACTAGATTAATTCATGGATTTGTGCTATCTTTAAGGGATTTGGGTGTGATGGTCCAGGAAGCCCTGACCCTAACCCCTGCCCAAAGCCCAGGGGTTAAAGGCACAGAGTGCAGAATGGATAGCCTTGATTAGTGGATGCGTTGGGCCTGTGCTTTCCTTCTTTCCTTTCTACCCATCTGTATTTCTTCCATGTGTTCTCACAGGGATGTATGGTTAGTGAGGCCATGCAGCAAAGGTGTGAGCCTTGAGCTCATGGCCCCTTCAAGCCTGGGGTCTTCAGCTTCTAAAACCAAACATCTCCCCATCTACACCAGCACTGTCACACAGAACTTGCTGTGATCCTTGGAGAGCACTGTGTCCTGTGCCACTCATCGTGGTAGTCACTACCCACATGTGGCTGTCAGGCTGTGGGAGAATGGCCAGTGTGACCAAAGAACCGAGCACATTGTATTCCATACATTACATTTCAATTTAAAAATCACAGGTGACTGGTAGCTATAGTTTTTAGGAAGAAAAAGAGAAACACTATTCATCTATTTGATGGTCAGGAGAATGAGTCCTATTCCAGGACTTCTGGGGGTATAAAGCATCAACTTCCGGGTCAAGCAGGCTGTTACGCAAGATCTCCGATATCCACGAGAAGGTACAAAGCTTTTAAGATTTTTAAGAAAATAGCTTAGAAATCTGAGGACATTGAGAATAGGCATTTCATTTATATCTGCTATCGCATTTGTATTGAAATGACAAAAGAAAATAAATATAGGAGGAAACTTGGAAGAAGAAATACAATCATGGGTTTAAATTCTTCCCTAGTGGTCTCTTTCTGTTATAAAGCTATGTAATAATTATTAACTTTCTCCAAAAAAGGGCTAATCTTGCTAGCAGAAAAACGTGCTCGAGCAAGCACAAGATTCTCACCAGGACAGTCATGGCCACAGCCACAAAAGAAACCACAGGACAGGAACTTGAAGATGAATGCCATCTCTGAGACATAAACATAACGGCAGAACTCAGAAGATCCCAGTTCAGAGAAGAGAGTTTGCCTCTTTGAAGCAGGGAACGCGAATAGTGGGTAAAAAGCCAGAAACCTGGAATCTAAGAAATGGAAAGAAAAGTCGGTGATTCTACCAGATGTTCGTGGTCAGGATGGAGCGGAAGGACAGGGATCAATGGACACCGTTGTTGGTCTCTGGCAGCTGAGGTGCTAACCTCAGAGCTGAAAGCCAGCACCTGAAGTCGGCATGCTGATCAGGAGGTGTTGGATTAAGTAAAAGAATCCCCAGAGAATGAATTTCTTTAAAATAGAGTTTATCATTTCATACAATTTCTGCATCTTTATATCCCTACCCGATGTAGAGTAGGTTTGGTGTTTGGTTGCTCTTTACTAATTGAAGAGTGAATTTTATGAAGCTCATTGATTGACAGGAAGAACAGAGGCTCTGGGAAGTGAGCTACCTTGTGCCAAGTCACATAGCCACCCCATGGCTTGACCCAAAAAGCTGCGGGGTGTGAAGTTAAACACTTCCTAGTGGTGAGGTTTGTCTTAAATAAAGGATTTAAGCACTGTGGATGGCATGAGAACAGTTACCGAGCCTAACTTGCTTCCGTTTTACGAAATTCACTATTCCCTCAGAGAGAGGTCTTGTAGATGGTGTGACAGTGACACAGCACACCGCGCTGGTCGCAAGACCCTTGGCCCAATACTCAGAGCTGCCTAGCAGAACTCCCAGGGGCCATTTCATGGCTCCTGGATGAAAGTCACTGGAAGATCGGTAAAGCACCCACCCAAGCCTATCCATGCACCCTGCAGTGTTTGGTGAGTGAGTGCCCCGATGGCAACCTCTCCTCCACCCACACATACTCTGTGGCTCCTGCTGTGTCAAAGTGAAGAGTCAGTGAAGGCCAAGCCACAGACACCAAGTAAAGGGAGGAGGAAGAACCAGGATCTGCAGCCAATTGGGTGGGCCACTTCAGAGAACCTGACTCCTGGTTAGAGATCCTGACTTCCGGTTAGAGATCCTGACTTCCGATTGGAGAACCCGACTTCCAGTTGGAGAAACTTACTTCTAATGGGAAAAATGACATCTGATTCTTCAAGCACTCAGGAATCCCAGCTGAATCTAGGCGATGCCCTCAAACGTTGATGCACACCATATTCTCTCCCCATTAAAGTCCCCAGTCAGATTTTTAAAAGATCAAACTGTAGTCCCTAAATAGTAGAAATAATGAACTAATACATGGCTTCATAAAAGGGACTTAAAAAAGTATGCAGCTTATATGTAACCCAATAAAAGGTGCTATTTTTGGTCAGAGAGAACTTCTACAATTGGAAGATCTAAAACACACTCAGTAGACAGAACTAAGCTTAGTTTAGCCTATGTGAAGTGTTTTGCAGAAGATAATTATCCCTATTATTATATCTGTTGCCAATGTGATATAACAATAAAAAATTGATCAGTATTCAACCCAAAATGTTACAGACTTTGGAATGGAAAAAAAAAAAAAAACCTGACAAATATGGACTAAGTTGACAAAAATAATTTCAAAGATGATTAGAGTCATTCTGTTTTATATCCCGCACAGCAGGTGGGAAATCCTTGAGAAGAATTAGGGAAAGGTTTAGGGAAAGCAGATTAATGGGGAAAGATTAAATGTATTTCAAAAGCAGTACAAAACGTGTTTTAAATGACAGCCCTTCGCCTGGCCGTGATGAAAGGCACTTGGGCGCATGCAAAGTTAGAGCCCTTGGCTTAAATGGACATCGTGCGGTCAGCAGCACAAATGCACATAAACTGTGGCATCAATTTGTGGCATGAGACCACACATGCAGAAGACTTCTGCAAGGGGCAAATAAAGCTGCTGACCTACATTATTTCCTTTCTGCATCTTTATATCTACTTGCACAAGTGATATAGAAGAGCATTCTTATAAAAATCGAAACACTATAAACATATATAACATATATAAAGCAGAATATGTCCTTCCAGCCCCACATGTGCCTCCTTTGACCAGGTTTATTCCTACTGAGTTACCTGCTGCTAATCAGAACCTTGGCTGTACAGTTAATTTCTGTTCATCTCCTTGGGTAATACACATATACATATATATTTCTTTAAAATGTTGAACAAGGACCAATGAGATGGCTCAGTGGACTAAGTGCCTGCTCAGGCAAGTGCAGGGACTGGAGTTCCATCCTCGGTACTGCAGGCTGTGCTGGCGCCACAGCTGGGCAAGCTGAACTGGCCGTGGAGACTGGGCATGGTGGCGCCTACCTCTAGTCACTGCACTGGAGAGCCTAAAAACGAGAGGGTCATTACAAGACTGAGCTGTGTAGCGAGACCCTGTGCCAAATGCATTTAAGTAAATAAAATGTTGAACAGTATTTGATAACATGGATGCTTCATAATCTAGTTAATTACTAGTCCTTTTGATGATACTTGCTAACTATGCAACGTTTTATTATAATACATGCCCTAAAGAAGTTTTGCTCACCAATTTCCCAAGAGAAATCAAGAAAAGGCTCCTTTCTAGAACTCATTTAAAACTCACGCATGACTGTGATTTAGGAATAGAGACT
The DNA here is from genome assembly GCA_004027025.1 of Myocastor coypus. NCBI lineage: Eukaryota > Metazoa > Chordata > Mammalia > Rodentia > Myocastoridae > Myocastor > Myocastor coypus. Next base: position 49,424 of record PVJA010009485.1, read on the forward strand.
AAAATGAACCAGTTATTAATGCTAATTCTGCCCCTCTATGCTAAGGCCAGAAGGTTGCTTGCTATGGTCCTTTGTATGATACTGGATCATGGAACCTTGCCTTGTCCTGAGGAGCTGGAGTTGGAGCTAGGGTCTGAAGAACAAAAGGAGCGTGTGAGACCAAAAACAAGAGAGAAGAGGATCCTAAGGTTTCTGTAGTAAAAGAACGTGACATCCTTCCTCATGCCCGGTCAGATGTGAGGACACACTGAGTCTTGAGTACCACATTATTGTGTTTTGTAACTCCTCACAGCCCAATTGCAGCTGGCATTTCATCTTCACTTGAGCCACGTTTGTTATTTTATGTTTCCTTAATGACAGGATGAATGTCTGAATTCATGCTCTGGTCCACATGCTCTGTGAAGACAAGGCCCAACCTTACAGGTTTTCTCACCTCAGAATCCTCTTCACTCTGCACACCTCTCAGAAGATGTGAGGTGCATACTCAGTGGACGGTTCCAGCCCAGTTCTGTAAACAGGAAAACCGAGGCCCAGCCAGGACTCCTAAGCTCCTCCTGGTCTGCACAGAGCTGCTACTGGGGTCTTAACCTTCAGGTTTCCTAAGAGCAGAGTTTTCTCTCCAGGAAGGTAATTATCCCAGCACGTCCAGGACATAGACAGAGAGGGGCAGAGAGGCAAGGGTGTCTGAAGGTGGCTCATTCTAGAGCCTGTGACTGAACCTGGCCAGGAGGAGGCAAGCGCTGCGCTTGCTGCTCTGTGGACGCTATTTGACTAATGCCCCAAGAGGTCTGCTGAGAGCGGCACTAAGCCTAAACCCGCAGCTTCTTCTCTCCTGCTACTTGTCTCCAACATTCTGATTACTTTATTTATTTATTATTATTATTATTATTTTTTTTTTTTTATTTTTTGCAGACCCGGAGATCAAACTCAGGACCTTGCAACTTGCCAGGCAGGCATTTGTGCCCCTGAGCTATTTCCCCAGCCCAACATTCTGATTATTAAGCATGTGACATTCTTCTCTTTGCCCGTTTCCCGCACTGCTCTTCTTTCTTTGCGTCCTGGTTTCCCCCACCATTATTTTCATAGCCAGGTGCGTAGGGCCTTCTGACACCTTCACAAAACCCACCAGGCCGGCTGTCACTGACCCCCAACATCCACCCCCTTGGCTGCTCCCCACTGAGCCCCCGGTGCCTGCTGGGATTCTTACCTCCCCCTCAGACACTGCTGTTAGAGGAGAGTGTTTATACAGAAATAGCTAAGATATTCTCTCCACTCGGTGAGTTTCTAATGATGTCACTGTAGGCAACGATGCAAGATGCGTTTGAAGACAAAGAATGTCCTAGACTCTTGAAACCATAGCCACACCCAGGTCACCACTGATTCAAGCCCCTGGGAGATCGACTCCTTCGGGGTCTTCTGGGCCCCACCCCGCTCCCTCCCACCAAGTGGTGTCAAAGCTCCATGGCTGCACATGGCCCATGGGCAGGTAGACACAATTTTCTTCAGCTATAGAGAGCAGATCTTTCCACTGTCGACGATGCTTGCCTGTACCCAAGGGACCCCTAGGAAATGAGAAAGCTCGTGGTCCTCGGGGGAAAGGAAATTAGGGCAGTTGCTTAGCTGGCTTCTCTACTGGGGAATGAGTTGGATAATTGAGAAAAAGACAGTGGATGGGACTCTCTCTCTCTCTGCACTTGGGCTACATATGCTGCCTCAGGACCACCAAAGGACTCCTGGTAGGGACACTAGTTGGTTGGTAGTCCACTAGTGGTGCAGGGGGAGTTGGCATGTGACATAGGAGGTAGCGCACCCAATAGCTGAGGTGTCAGGACCTCCATGAATGGTTGGAGGATGTTACCTAGGGCCATTTCCTTTCCCAGTGAAAACCTTTCCTTTCCTTTCCTTTCCTTCCTCCTTCCTTCTTTCCTTCCTTCTTTCTTTCCTCTCTTCTTCCTTTCCTCCTTTCTTCTTTCCTTCCTCCCTTCCTCCCTCCTTCATTTCTTCATCCCTTCCTTCCATCCTTCTTCCTCCCTCCCTCCTTCCTTGTACACTTGCAGCCTATAACACTTACATTCCTTGTGTGCATTTGGGGCACAGACACATCTCAACTCTTCTGTCCATCCCTTTGTCCGCCCTCCTTCCTCCACCTCGCAATCCCCTTCCTGTTTGAGCAACACCTCCCTCCTCCCTCCTGTAATCTGTCTTTTATTTTGCCCTTCATTTCTATTCTTAGTTTTCTGAGGAAAGGAAAGCATCCAGGTCCTAAGGAACAAAGGGGGGCCCGGAAGACCCCAAAGGAGTTCATCTCCCAAGGGCTTGAATCAGGGGTGGCCTGGGTGTGGCCATACGAGAAACCATGTGGCACTGAAGTCTGCATGTCTGCTTTATTCCACTGGAGACCTCTTCCCTCTCCCGAGAACCTGGATGCCTGGCCCGAGATACCCTAGTGTCTCAACTCTGCATTAAGCTTTCCACCTGTGCTGTACATCACCATTTCCTTGAGCCGTCTACTTGGCTTTTGATTTAAGCCATAGACACTAACTCTTGGGTCATCTTCATTTCTATTCTCTATAGACCCAAAGATCAGGTTCACTCTAGTGTCTGTTCATGGCAGGGATCTGGGATTCCAGCGTTCTGATGTTCCTCTTATCTGGAGCAAGTTTGCCATGCCTACTAGCTGCTTTGCATTGCCTTGGCATCTGAGACAAAATTGTTCAGCTGAGCCATCCCACTGTAAGTTACAGTGAGACTGCTGCTTAAGCCACTGTCACCTGGAGTGAATTTTGATCAGTCTCTGCTCTTAGAATGCTGAAAATCCAGACCCCATGTCCTAGATTTTAGGGTGAGAATGGGAATTTTGTGGCTAGATCCTACTGAGCCATCAGCATGACCCTGGATACCACGTAACAGAAGGCATCTAGCTGCAACCAAAATAAAAACCTGAGCCACTACGATTGCCAAGGTGCACGAGGGCATGGCCAAGCTTGAGGAGAGAACCCAGGTCCTGAGCAGGGGAACGCTAGGCTAGCTTATCCAAGATGGCAGACTGGAGGCCAATCTCGACCTATAAGGAGGGCTCTGCACCCCTCTTTGTAGCCTCGGTCATCAGGGGAGAGTTGAATGAGGGGTCTGAATTGATACACACTGGCATGGGGTTTAGAGAGTCATTTGTTGTGGCTCTTCAGCTCTCGATCCCATCATGAAAGATTGCATTAGGTACCTGCTGTGAGGGTGTCTGCTAGTTATTGCTACATAACAAGTCCACTTTATTGGATTCATTTAGGACAACTGAATATATTTATGAGAAATGGGGATGGGCAGGTCTGGGTGGCACTTCACGCTAGTTGGGCTCATTCATGGAGCCCAGGTCAGCTGCAGGAATGGTGGGGGTCTCACATCCAGACTAGGGTAGCTTGCAGCGTTTCCACCACACATGTCTTACCCTCTTCTGGGACTAGCCAAGGAGCTAACTATCTTCCTACAGTGAGGGCAGAAGAGGAGATCTGGTCCAGGAAACACAGAGTCTCTGGAGACCTGGTCCAGGAGCTGGCACACTGGTATAGTCTGCCTCCGTCTATCTGCCAAAGCTTAACTCATGGCCAAAGCTGGGCCTACAGAGAAAGCACATCACAGCAGCAAGACGCCCCCAAGACACATGACAAAGAGTCCAGGCACACAGGGGGGAAGCCAGTCAAGGCCATGACTCAGGCCTCACAATGCAGTAGGCACCCATCTGAGAGATTTGCACTCTTCACCTGCATAACCAGCACCTGTATCCTGAGCAGATGTTTTGGCCCTTGCTATAGACAAAGCAGGTATTAGTATAAGTCAGTAGGGGAACACAACAATTCATCGGCAAAACCGATCCCAACCTGGATTTTTTCTGCTCCTGAGATCTTTTTCTATGGGATCAAATTCACCAAACCACCCTCTGCTGTTTTCGTTAACTTTTCACCAGAACCTGTGAATACATCGTATTTCATAAGTGCTTCAGAAATTCAATAAGTGAAACCAAAATGAAAAAGAATAACAACCTTCATTCCACTGCCTATGCTAACAACTTCTAGGAGTCTGTTACAAAACTTTCTGCCATTTCTTCTTTACCCTCACAATCTTCTAAAAGTGTCAATGACCTAGAGCAAGATTCTCCTGTCATGGATACATACACATATAGAGCTGGTATTCAGCTCACCATGATATACACTGCGTTAGTAAGGTAATTCTTCGGCAGCCTGAAAATATTTTAGTACTAAAAACAAGAATTTCTAATCCTAGCATTAAGAACAGCAAGGAGCTATCAATGCCCCTTTCAAGAATTTCAGAAGACCCATTTAAAGAATCCTGCCTTATCACTCCTAGTAAAAAGGTGGAGTGAGTCATCGTGCTGGGGCCTCCTAGAGCTTATTCCCATAGAGAGACTAGTTTTCTGTTTATTCAAAGTCAGACAGCACATGATCTATGGTTTTATTCTCCAGCATCATTGTTAGAAAACGGCCAGCCACATTCGCAAGGATTTAGCAGATATCTGAGCAGCTTCTGGAAGATGAGTGCTAGCGCACTCTTACCAAGCCAAGAAGCTGCAAGGAGCCTGCTGGCTAGGACCCTGGCTGCTCTGGCTGTCAATCATTCCCAGGCGAGTCATAAGCCCACCCACCAGTTATCCTGAACCTCACCTCTGTTTTCCTAGCACATCCTCAATCCCGAGGCCAAGACAGAGCCAGCCCACTGGTGATGGAAGGAGGACTATGTGTATAATGACAGCCTGTGGGGGGCTTCTGAACAAAGAAGTAGAAGAAGGGACACCCAGCTGAGCCAAGAGCCTTAGAAGGTGGCTTCAGCCTGACTGCTCTCAGTGAGACCCTGAGCGCATTAGGCTCCCTTCCCAGTCTTGGTTTCTTCATCTGCCACACCTGAGAACAAAGAGGTGACTCTTTAGACGCAGACATCCTTGGACTCCGCAACCCCACCACTGCCACGAGCTGGGGAGTCTGGGTGTGTGGGTCAGCTCTCCGAGCGTTGCATTTGCTCCTAAGTGAGTAGAGACAGTGATTCCCACTTTCTGCTCCACAGAAGACTGAGAAAAGTTGATCATCAAACACTCAACTCTTCGCATTGTTCTCTGGTGGCTGTAATTACCCAAAAGTAGACTACTGAGGATCTGGGCAGTTCTTCAATTCTGTGAGATAGGTTCTTGCTATGGCTTGGGTGTAGGAGTCCCTGCCAAACCTCATGCAGTCGTCGTAGGGCTTTTTCAGAGGTGACTGGATGTAGAATGTGTCATGCTGAAGTGGATCCACAGGACGGTGCTAGAAGCAGGGCCATTAGGATCAAGGGTTTGAGCACTACCCACCCTAAGTATTCTTCTCTTGTTGCTGGGACAAACACCGATACTCAAAATGAGGGAAGGAAGGGTTTGTTGAGCTCACAGTTACTGGAGGTTTCAGTCCATATTCAGGTAGCCCAAGGCTGAGTGGAACAGGGCAGAGGGCAATCTTCCATGGCCACTGCCAAGAGCAAGAGCACAGGGAGGAGTAGCAGCATCTCAAGCAGCTAATTTCTCTTCCCCCCTTACACTGAAAGGCAAATCACCTGCCCCAGGGGAGGTGCAGCACTCACACCCACAATAATCAATCACGAACTCCAGAAGCAGCCCCAGGACTGCATGAGACATTGGGAGGACACCTGCACACAAAGCATCGCAGTAGTCCAGATAAGACATAAGGGCCAGGAAGAGCCGTGGCCACTCCTTATAACCTTGTCACCTTCTGCCCACCACCAACTGTTTCTCTCTGATACTGTCTGCCACACCACTCCACCTTGGAGCCAGCCAATTATAAAGTGAGCCCTCTGCAAACTGTGAGCTTTCTATCTTTGACTTTGGGTGTTGGCTGTTTTATTTCAGTAACGAGGAAAATAACTCAGTGGCCTTCCAAAGCCTCAAATAATAACACCTCACTATATCTGCTCTTTCAAGACTTCCCTGTCCCACCTTCCGTCCTATAAAAGTGAAACATGATTGACACTCTGCTTGGGGACCCAGTCTTGGAAAAGAGTCTCAACCTAATGGCAAGACAATGGGGGAAGTTTTCATTCTTTGATCCTCCCATGGGCTAAACTTTATACTCTTACTTTTTCATAAAATCACAGTGAGGTCAAGGTAGATTTCCAGTCATGAAGTGAAAAGCCTTGAGCGAGGTCAGTCTTAGCTCCTCCTTGGAGCTCAGAAACAAGCAAGAAAGATGACACTGGGAGAAAACAACTGGATCAGTCCTTATTTCTCCTTCAGTCACTAACTTCCCTCTGAGTTTTGTGGGAAGATTAGCCCTTGGTTGAATTCTGAAAGATGGAATGCATTCAGCTCTAGAATGGCTTTGGCTTTCCCGACTTTTGTCATGTGAGTCCCAGTGGACTCAAGCACTGGCTAGGACGCACCGGCAACCAGGGAGCACCAGTGTGACTGGAAGGTGCACCGAGAAGTCGCCCTGAGCCCTGTGCCTGCTCTGTTGGGTTAATCAGTCCAGGAAAAGCACTGGTCAGTGGCCTGCAGCACAGAGCAGGCTACAGACAGCATTTAAGGGAGAGTTTACGTACATTATCTCCTTGGATTCTTAAATGTATAGATCTGTGGTGACAGGAAGCAAATGGCTCTGTGTTAGGAACTGACAGCTAGTTACCTGTCCATATATGCTATTGCTGGTATATTAACAATTAAGCGTCCTAATAATGTCACAGAGGCCTTCGCTGCATGCCACATGCCACATTATAGCTGCTACTTTCGTGACCCAAAGTCGTTATTCCATGGTGTAGGTTATTCCACTCTCAGCAGAAGTGGAACGCAGATTCTCTGAGGTAATCCAGTCAGTAAATCTGGGAGACCGGCACTCTCTGACACCAAAGATTCAGGGTCTGTGAAAGAAAGCCCTGAAATCAGGGAATTTCTAATACCAGACACAGTAAACCCTGCTGGGGAGAACTGGGTCTTTGAATGTCAAAAACATTGTTCATTTAAATATGCCAATGCTTAGCTATTTTACCCTGACAAAGGACACTGTGATTTGCCTACTGGAAGAACAACAATTAATGCGGACGGTAAAAAGGTGGGCAGTTGGAAATATTCAGGTCATCTTACGTTCTCATGCAAAGCATCACTTAGGGATAACTGTATCATGACTTCTCCTATGAAGAGAGATCTTTCAGGGGATGCTGAAGCATAAGCATGAACCCCAGTCACCTGAACTTTTCCATTTCCAACCCAGTTTCAATCTAACATAGGCACAGTTGCAAATGTTTCAAATTTTTAAAAAGTCAACATAATTGGGGTGGCTTTGAACATCGAATTGTTTGCTCCTCCAAGGTCAGTGGACTGCTTCAGAAGACACAAACCAGGACCAGCAAACTTTGGAGGCTGAAAAACAGACAGCTGGGTGGTCCCCAACTGATCAGGTGTAAGGAAGCCCAGTGTAAGGTCATTGAAGAAATCAATGATTAGGGGGCGCTAATATCTGTCAGGTGGGAAGTAGCAACCTCCAGGAGGAGTCCTCCTTCCTCACCTCATGCTCCTGGGTGATGACACTGTCCACATCCTATCAGACATTTGGAGGCTTATTCCTTGGCGAGGATACAGATGTGGGTGTGGAGTGGACAGGCAGCGTTGGTGGTAGCGGGTGGCTCCTTGCATACCCAACACAGGGAACAATCTCTTCTGGACTCAGCTTCCAGAGCACTGGAGACTCCTGTTCTCTGGCAAAGGTACGGAAAGGGTCCCACCCACCCACCCACCCACCCAGAGTGTGGGTGTCAGCTCAGAGGGGAAAAGATGGAAGACGTTCACATAAGAGACCCCCTGAGTGGTTCACTCACACAATGCTATGGAGAGCTTCAAATTTAGTCAACTTCTGTACACAACATTATGAAAAAGAAAGTAAGAGCCTTCTAACATCTGAAGAGTGCTTCTAGCACAGTAGATGGGGCAAAAGAGACCCCTGTAAATTTTGCAGAAAAGAGAACAAATATGCAAGTGCTCAAGATTAGCATCCTCAGAAATAAGAGAAGACAAACTCTGAAGCAGTAAAGAACAACAGAGCATCAGGAAGAGCAACAGCTACACACATACCTACACACACACACACACACACACACACACACACACACACACACACCAACTATGCAGACTGAAAACACAACTGCAGGACTGAATATCGCAGCCAAAGCTTTTGTTTTTAACTTTTGTTTCTTAAAACCGGGCCAGAATCTCCCTCAGTTGTCCAGACTGGCCTCAAACTTTTCAATGCCTCTGCCTGAGCCACTCAAGTGCTGCGATGGCTGGAGGGGACTGCTGTGCCCAGGGAACAAAAGAATTTTTTTTTTTTGAAAGATGTTTCAAAGTCACAGAATCAAATGATGTGTTTCTAAAATTTCAGAAATCATAGTTGTAGACCAGAGATAAGAAGTCCAGGAGATGAACTCATAAAACGGCTGGAGACTATTTCCTAGAGTGGAAAGAAGCAAGTCTGCCCGGTGTGTCGTAAGAAAAAGGAACCCTATCCATGGATGCCGCTGTGAGATTTCAGGTGTCGGACTCCAGGAAAAGATCCTACCAACTTCCAGGGACAATGAGCAGGTGCAGGGCAGGAAAACTCACAGGAATTGTTTTGCCTTTACCGGATACTCAGCCGCTGTAGATGCCTGTGGGGCAGAGCAGCGTGAGACCTGCCCGTGCCGTGTAGGGATCGCCTCCAGGGACTTCCCATGCACGTCACCTTGTGCATTTGTCTGAGTCACTTTTCTATCGTTGCTGGGACAAACACCTGACCCCCAAGATGAAGGAAGGAAAGGTTTATTGAGCTCACAGTTCCTGGAGGTTTCAGTGCATATTCGGCTGGCCCAAGGCTGAGTGGAGCAGGGCAGAGAGCATCCAGTTCATGGCGGTGGAACAGCAACAAAATGGTGGCAGAGGTAGCCAACCAAACTGGATAGCAGAGAGCAACAGCTCTAGTCTGTCTCTCTGTCTCTCTTTATCTTCCAATCAGGCTCTCTGCCTTAGGATATCCACCCTAGACCACACCCATAGTCCCAGCCCTACTCAGACTGATAATCCCATCAGTATTAAAACACATAATCCCAGGGAACACAGAGCAAGTCTCAATCTATAGAAGTCCCCACCCAATGACTACATGAGGCTTTGCGGGGACAACTAGATATAAACCATAACAGCAGTGATCATTTCTTTATAGTGAGGTCACTCAAATTCTCTCTATGATTTTGAAATATTCTATCCAATAGTTTTGGCCGTATGACCCTACCATACAATGGAACCCAGGAAGTTCTTTCTTCCACCTGACCATAATGGAGTGCCTGTCCACCAGCCTCTCCCACTCCGCTGTCTCCTCTGCTCCCTGCTCCCAAGCCTTGGGTAACCACTGTCATGCTCCCTCCTTCGTTGAGAGCAACGTCTTTAGATTTTGCATATCCCTGAAACAAGATCCTATTTTCTAAGCAGCGTCACTGAATCACGAGGGGGGCCTAGAATCCAAACAAACTCAGGAGCAAACCGGCGGGAATTCCTGGCATGGGAGTGTTCTCAAGCGCGCTCAGGCAGGGGAGAGAAGACGAAGACAGGGAAGATATCCAAGGAAAAGGATGTAAAGGACAAATTTCTCCATGGGGTTGACCATGTAGACCACTGTACTGAAAAGCCCTTAAGGGGAAAAACAGCAATATATGTAGACTTAGTAATAACATCAGGGGGAAAAAACCATACAGAGACGGACAGACATACAGAACAACCCAGGTCCAACAGGGCAAAGGCAAAGCAGAGAGCATACAGAGGCGTCCACTGTATAAGGCTGGAGACGGAACTTGCCCAGAAATACTTTGGTAACAACCAAATGCTACTTTATCCGCCTAGGATGGGCACAGACAGGGAAGTAGAAAGGCAGGAAGGGAAAACCTCATCTATTGTCATCGAAAGGCAGAAGATAATACTTAAAATTCATTAATCTGAAGAGACCAATGTGTGCCTGTTATTTAGAAATGCGCGCGCTTAAACGCCAGAAACAACCATTAAAAGAGCCAGATAGGGCCTGGTGGGATGGCTCAGTGGTCTAAAGCACCTTCTTGGGAAAGCTTGGGCAGCTTCAGGGACCGCAGTTCAACCCCCGGCACCACATGCTGCGCCAGCCCCGCCCTCGGGATGAGCTGAGCCGGCCATAAAAATGAGTGAATAAATAAAGGTTCTGAAAACAAGAAAAAATAAATAAATAAAATTAAAAAAAAAAAAGAGCCAGACAACCACCTCGAGAGGGAGATTGGAGAGCGCGCTGAACCGGCGGGTGGGGAATCGCTTCGAGATTGTTATGGGTCTCTTAGAACTACTGGATTTTTAAACTACGCTCGCCTATCAGTGTGATAAATATTAATTTTAGAAGTCCAAGTTCAGCAATCGCGATGCTACTGGCTCTCGGTAAACAAAATTTCCCCCGTGTTGACAGCGGCCTTCTGAATGCCACCAACGCTTCTGAGCTGCGCAGAGTTTGGAGAGCAGTAAGCGGTTTCTTCAGCCAAAGGGACGCGGCGTTTAAATAAATACATCTGAAAAAGCTCAGGGCTCTGACCTCTCAGGATTCATCAGGGGGGAAAAACACGGTGCGCGCTTCATCAGGCCCCAACCGGCGCGAACGATTAGGGTGGCCAGCGTCAACCCCCCCCCCCCCCCCGGGACAGGAGCTCAAGAAAACAACACGAAGCTGCGTTGTCTCACTTCCTGTCACTGGCTCCAAGTCTCCATGGCTTTCTAAAGTGATTGTGGGGTCCGTGGGATTCTGTGGACAAATCAGGTCATATCCTCTGGGCAGAGTCTGGAACATCCTCTTTCTGCTTCCAAGGAAACCGATGATCTTGGCAGGACGCAGTTCTTTGTCTAGCCCCATCTCTCTCAGCTCCGTGAGGCTGTCTCTCCCTCCCTCCCTTTCCCTCTCCCTCCCTTCCCCTGCCCCTTTCCTTCTCACTTCCTCCCCTTCTCCTCCCTTTCCCCTCTTTTGCGTTCTCCCTCCCTCCCTCCCTGCCTCTCTCCCTCCCTCCTTCCTTCCTT
>PVJA010009486.1:0-60519 GCA_004027025.1 Myocastor coypus
AAAAAAAAAAAAAAAAAAAAAAAAAAAAAAAAAAAAGGGCTCTGGTACTGCAAATTATCCACTGAAAGGTAGCTTAATCCCTTTGTGAGGATGTAAGGAAGAGAAACTCAAAGCAGTCCATTTTCAAAACAAAGTAGTTAACTGTGAGTGGAAAATCACTAGTAGTAATGATTGCGTAATGGACTGACAAAGGCCATGCTTGTAGAAGGTCTGAAAGCAAGTGGAACCTTGAAGGAAAAATAAATTCTTAAGAGAGTTTTTGACAAAAAAATGTAGGCACACAAGGGCTAGGGAGATAGCTCAGTAGAGTAAGTGCTTGCCTGGCAAATGCAAGGACCTTAGTTCAATCCCCAGGTTTAAAAAAAAAAATGTAGACACACATAAAGGAGAAAAGGGGTGAGAGTGGTCCATTTTCACGATAAGATAGCTAAAGCAAAGTAGAAGTTTGTGCAACATTCTATAAGATTTTTAAAGAGGACCATCTGTTTCTGAGAAAGCCGCAGAGTAAAGAAGAGACAGTATTATGAAGAAATCTAAACTCAAATTGGGAAGAGGACTGGGGAATTTCCTTCTAAAGGGAAAAGTAGACAGCATCCAAGAAGAGTGTACCTCCCATAGTTCTCAGCCAGAGGAGAGCTGAATAAAGGGATCTGTGTTCCAGGGATAAGTTTTCTGCAACTACTCTGGGTGTGGCTGCCCAGTGAATGCACAGCCTTGTGAGACTGACTAAAGCTTCATATTTACCACTGTTCCTCTTGCCTCTAAGTTCATTCTTTGGGTCTAGGCCTTTGAACACATTTCTCACACGGGTTACTATTAAAACTGTGATAAAAAGAGAAAAATTATATGGGCTGAAAGGTAGAAAGTAAGCAGTAGATTAACTTAGTGCCTTTCTCTTTTTCTTCTGTCTTGATAAATATAAAGTATTAGGGTCTGAGAGCTGAAATGGCCAAATTGTCAGGGACATGAAAGACACCAGATCACAGACAATACCAGTGGTTCAAATTTGTGACAGAATAATGTTTTAAGGAATTCTAGGTCATGTATGCTGGGGTTGCTTGGAATTGTTCATTCTGTATCAGTATTCACAAAATATTTTTAAACAAATGACAAGGGAATAGCCAGTGATTTTCTATCTAGGCAATACTGTGTTCCATACTTCTTGTTCTTTAATTATACCAAACTATAAAAAAATTCCATAAAAAGAACATGGATGGAAGTAATAGCAGAAAACTTCCCAAATATGGGGAAACAATTTGACATTCAGGTAACTGAAGCATAGAACTCCAAATAACATCAACCCAGTTAAAATCACACTCAGACATAATAATCAAGATCCTAGAAATTAGGCACAGGAATAGTATACTAAAAGCTGCTAGAGAAAAGAAACAAATCACAGCTAATGGAAAATGAGTTAGAACAATGGCAGATTTAGCTTTACAAACCATCAAGTCAAGAAGAGCGTGGAGCAAAATACTTCAAGTCTTGCAAGAAAACAAATTCCAACCCAGACTACTATACCCTGCAAAACCCTCTTTCAAGTTCAGTGGAGAAGTGAAATACTTCCAGAACAAATAACAGTGACACATTTTCATGATAACAAAGCCAACCCTGCACAGCTTACTAAAAGATATTCTAGACAGGGATCAAATTGACCAGAACTCCATCAAGGAGAATGGAAAGGATCCATCAAATAGGGCAAACGATTAAACACAGGAGAAAAAGAGGTATACAACAGGAGTCTCTCAACTATTCTTTTGAATACAGCAGCAGATCCAACAGCATATTCTACAGATAGAATTCTGCTGCACTCTATGGGTCATGATTCTGTCTTTTTATACAGGGTGGATATCAAGGAAACAGCAATAGCTCAGTCCTACAAGTGGCATGGACACTTTCCATGTACACTAGAACTCTGTGCAGTATCCTAGCCCCAAACTGTTAGAAGTTCTGGTCATATATTTACCATTCCAGTATTTATGTTATGTTTTATTCACAGTAATGGAAACTTTTTCTTAGTTGATACTTTATATATATCAATCTATTCAAATGCTATGCAGGTTCTCTGAATTGATTACAGATTCATACATATAATACACTACATTTTGGCCTAAGTTGGACTCCTGATTTGAATTTTGATTATTATTTTGAAATATTTAATTTTAATTAATTAATATTTAATTAATTTTCTGAATATTGTTTAATTATACTTTCTATTTTATAATTAATTCTGCATCTCTAACTTATAAGCTACTTATAATACAGGGCATGGTATTTTTTCCTATATTAGAAACTTTAAAAAGAAAAAACTATATATATATGCATATATATATATATATACATATACATATATATATATATATGCACAAAGGGGTTAGGATAGATATACAGCTACTTTGTCTTAGTTCATTGAGAATAAAAGTTTGTACTACTATTGTTTAGACAAGATATCAGGTCTGCATCTTGTCCTCTGAATAGCTACTATGAAGACAACAATATGCATGTTATTAATTATTGTAACCATCCTAATAACTTGCTTTAAAACTGTTTCATTGCTATTTTTATCTTTTTTCTCATTAAAATGAATAATATATATATACATATTTATAAAAGTAAACTAGAGATAGAGATAGAGGAAGTAGAAGCCTACAAAGACAAGGAACACGTATCAAGTTCAAAGGGAAACTCGTTTGAGGAAAAAATATTCTAAAACTCAGCTATAAAAATAAGTAAATGCAATGAAAATAATTTTGTAAAAACTGCTTATACCTCTATTTTCATAGATACATAAATTTACTACTATTTCTCATTTCTACAGCTAAAAATGGTAGATTTTGTTGTATTCAAATTATGCTCTGGGAGCTGCTAAGATGGATGGATAGGAGGGTGGATGGATGGATGGATGAATGGATGCATAGATGGATACATGGATGTAGTGATGCCTTGGTACTCTGGTGATTTGTTCTAAGAGGTGCAATGAATACAAAAAATAATAAGTACCAAATAAATTGTTTTGATAGGAGAAAGTACCAAATCATGAGGTAATCAATGTCAACAAGTACTAGCTTATACATCAAATATGAAACAAATGACAATTATACAGGAAATTTTTCATGTCAAGATATGTGCAGTACCAAATTCTATGAATTCCAGAGCAGTTGAATACCAAAATAAATAAATAAATAAATAAATAAATAAATAAATAAACAAACAAACATGAAATCATGGACCTCAAGATCCTATTGGTATTATTTATTTCGTGCTCATTACTTCTCAGATACTTTTTGCGCCATGTCATACCCTTGTTTGCTCATTTAAACAGGTGTACAATTTGCTGCAGTCTCAGGATTTAATCACCTCCTGATAAATGAGGCTTCCTTCACTTAAACCGCCTACAGTTTAGTTTGAGAGGAAGACATAAATAGATCCATACAGTTTTGGTTGAAGAGTCCTGTATCAGAGGGAAGCTCATAAAGGTAAAAGATACAGTAAATTACCCCCTGGTTTAGTTGCCTACTGCAATGCATTTTAATTTGACAACTCTCTCCACTGACCTTTAAATTCTGAACACATCCTGTAATATAATGTGTCAAGTTAGTGAATGAGCTTGTCCTCATATGGTACCAATCTGGAGCTAGACAAGCTGACTTGTAACAAAAAAATGCCACTACCACCCCATTCCACCAGTATACTTCGGGTTCTTAGTCTCCCAGATAATGATTCCTGCACCCATTCTGATTGCATCTGCCTCTTAAGAAATGGCTGGTCATTGTGATGTGCAGTTAGTTACTATGTAGTGCATTGTACAGACCAATTGACAGGACATTCTGCCTGTTGGCTCCCTGATTGCTCATCTCGTATGAGCCTTAGCAGATGAGGGAGCAGGGCCTAATATTTTGGGAATGATCCCACTCAGTGCCCTTCTACAAAAAATAAATCTGCCTCCAAATCCTGGGTGTCATTTGGGTTTCTTCTTGCCATGGCATCTGGTGCGTTGGTTATTGACTATGGCCCTCACAGATGAAGCAAGATGCACCCTCAAGTCCCCTCAGAGGTCTGAAGGAGGATTCCTGGATCCCTGCTTAAGTAGCTCACACTGCACCCTAAACAGAAGAGGACCCAGTCCACCTGTCTGTCTGCCTGCCTGCCTATCTGCTTGCCTGATTCCAGTGTTCCAGTCAGTCGGTTTTCAGTTCTGCATTCCAGTCAGTCAGTCTGTCAGTTCTGCTCAGTTCAAACAAAAAGAAAGTTTAATCAGCTCTTGTTGGTTAAGGCCATTCTCAAGGGAAATGGGGTTGAAAAATGTAGCCTCTAAGTGTCTGTTAAGTAAGTATGTAAATAGAATAGACAGCAGTAGTAATAGGATGCTCTCTGTCTGCACACCAAGACTGGAAAGCACTGGTCATAGTGACCAATTGGGCCCTCACCTGTAGCTCTGTGGGAATCAACATGTGGCATAAAGAGGTCTCACATCCTCCTCAGCTAAGATGCTCCCAAGTCCCCACAAGTGGTACAGCCAGGCAGGCGCCTGAAAGGTCTCTTTCTGAGAGAAGCCTACTCTTTGCTGTGTCATCATTCAAGTGTGTAAAACACATACATAAAAATTCAAAAATGGAAATTAGTTAAAACCCACAGTCTCTAACTGCAAAAGGGGCTTTCATGAATTTAAAAATAAAACCAAACTGCTCCTTGCATCTCAAAAAATCAAAATAGTATAAAAATGGCTCATCTTTCCTGAAAAATTCCATCTTGATGCTCTTATTGGCTGCTGCAGGGGCCTGCTCCAGAATTGTGTTTTTCCAGCCATTTAAACCAATTCCAGTTCATTGCCTGTGTTTGTCCATAGAAAGCTCCCCAAGACATACTAACCCTGGTCAGATGGTGTCATTTAATGCCTACCTGAAATGATCATCAGCAATTCCAAGAGTCACATGTTAACTAAGAAAAATTGAATTGTCAGCCCTGACAACTATGTTACACCCTGTCAGGCCTGAATAAATAGGACAAACAGAACTCTGTTAGATGGGGTCTCCACAAGCTCATAGTCATTGCAAAAATCAGGGGCAAACCTGTAGCTTTCCTGGGAAACTATGAAATGGAACTTGCTGCCCTCAAAAGTTGCCACTGTCAAAAATGTGCCATCAGGGCCAGCAAGATAGCTCAACAGAGTAAGTGCCTGCTTTGGCAAGCACAGGGACCAGGGTTCTGTAACTGGTCCTGCATGTCACATCAGCTCTCCCCCAGGTGCGCTGAGCTGGCCACCAGGTTTGGATGTGGTGGTACAAGAATATAATCCCAGTACTGGGGAGGCTGACAGTGGAGGATCACTGAAGCCAGGGTGTGTAGAGAGATTCTGTACCAAATACATAAATGGAAAAAAAAAACAAAAAACAAAAAACAAAAAACCAAGTATGATCATGAGAGCAGCTGGAAGCCTTGCCTCTCACTCCTGCCAGGCACAAACTTACATCCTGGCAGAGCATCTCCCTGGCCTCAAGGCAGTCATCCTCCTCCTCCTCCACATTTAATGCTGCATTTTCATCTTCAACTATTCCCTGAAAGAATGATGCTTGCATCACCCTGAAGCAAACAACTACAGTCCTGAAGTTCTGAAAAGTCTCCTCCTAGAGGTATAAAGACTCACCTCCAGGCCTGGTCTGCAACTGCGCCACCTCTCTGCAACCTCCATGCTGTCCGGTGTCAGAGGAAGCACCAGCAGGCAGCCAGCCACACGTAGCACGGTAGAGCACTAATCACCTGGAGAAGACCTCTGTGCCTTACTTAGACTTAGCCATGCCAACAGCACCTTTCCTCTAGGACAGCCTGTTTCTCTACCGTTTCCTGCTCCACCACGGCTCCCCTGATACAGGTGCTAAAATGCACCATTACTTCCTGTAAAGCCAACTCAAGCTCTCCAAGCTGCCACCAGAATAACCCTCCACATACAATGCCTCAGTCTTCTCCTACCCAAAGCCTGCTGCTATATTTGTCTGGATCTAAAATTGCTTCCTTCTGCCTTTGGAAGCCTCCTGTTAGCCCCTCGTTGCAAAAATCCCACACTCAGTTGACCAGGACACAATCTGCCAGAGGTTCAAATACTTGTGTACTTATAAAAACGACTTCTTTTAAAAGAATTTTATTCATTTTAATGAGAAAAAAATAAAATATCAATGAAACAGTTTCAAAACAGGTTAATGGGACAGTCACAATGATTAATACATTACATATTGTTGTCTTTGTAGTAGTTTTTCAGAGGACGAGATGTAGACATGATATCTTGTCTAAACAATATTAGTGCAAATCTTTCTTCTCAGTAAACTAAAAGAAAGCAGCTGTATATCTATCCTATCTTGCATATACATACTTTTTAAACTATAAAATAGTCCTTTATTTATATTCCCTTTTTTGTTTTGTTTTGTCAGAGATGGGTGTTGTTAGAGAAGTTATATTTGGAGAAATCTATTTTTTCCCCCCCCTCTGGACTGGGGACTGAAATCAGACCCTTGAGCTTGCCAGGCAAGCACTTATTCTACTGAGCTATCTCCCCAGCCCCTTTGGAGAAGTTTTTAAAGGCCCTTTTCATACTTTTTTTCTTTTTTTTTTCCTGCCTCAGGTTTATTTGTACAAAGAGCACAGGAGGACACCAACCTCCACCAGATGGCACCCCACTGGTCACACCAGTCCTCCGGTTTTTACATCAGCAGATAAGAGGCTTTCACTATGGAACCTTCACCTATGGAGGGCTGGGCACCTTTGGGAGCCTGGGGTGGAGCATAAGCTGGAGCTTGGCCCTTGGCAGGAGCAGTAGCTGTAGCCTGGGCCTTGGGTGTAGCATGGGCCTTTGGCCAGCAAGGCCTATGGCCCTTGGCAACGCGGGCATGGATATGCTTCCCAAGCTTGGGGTGGGCAATGTAGGCAAGTTGAGTGAGCCTGAAGTTTGCTCCCTTTGGAATGACTTTGCGCTTGATCTCCTTGGGCTTGATGAGGGCCTTGATAGCCTTGGCACGTGCACTCATGGCCTTGGCATTGTTTGTTCGCATCTTGTTGAAGCCCTTTTTTGTGTTTCTTGGAAAAATGAATGTTCCTAAAGAACTTGGGGTCTACCCTCTTTAGAGATTCGCGTCTTTGTGATCAGAGTTTCTTGATACCACTTCTGTGCCACTTTGGGGACTGTGGTTTACAGTGCAGTTATGGCCAAGTCCAGGAACCACATTACCAAGCACCTGGAACTGGAATATTGCCTTTTCATACTTGGTGCCAGTTCAAAAGCTGTAGGTACTTACTTGTATTCAGCAAAATAAGCCAATATAGTCCAATAGTTCTATAATAGGAGTGAGTTACCAGTACAATAGGAAATTGTCCAAAGTTGTTGACTCGAGCCTTTTACAGCTCAGCATATTAATATGGCTTTACTTTTTATACCTCATTGTGACGCTTTTCTGCTGGATGGTTAAGTTAAAGCAAGACTTACATAACTGAAAAATGTGACTTTTGCTATCTGATATGGTCAGTTAAATCTCCTTAGGACTTACCTGAAACATTGTACAGCACCCTGTGGATCTTTTGTCAGTGTCATCTGGATGAGTCATGGCCGTTTCTTGACCACTTTACTCTCTGTGAAAGCCTCAGGGAATTTTTTTCTCTCGAGGTGACTCTCCATAGGCGCACTTTCCTCTATGGCCCCATAATCTAATTTTATTTTACTTTTTATTTACTTATTTATTTATTTTTCTTGTTTCAGAACTTTTGTTTGTTTGTTTGTTTATTTTTATAGCCGGCTCAGCCCACCCTCAGGGTAGGGCTGGTGCAGCATGTGGTGCCGGTGATCGAACCATGGTCCCTGCAGCCTCCCAAGCTTTTCCTAAGTGGGCACTTTAGACCACTGAGCCATTCTGCTGGGCCCATAATATCCTTGATCAGAATATCTGGGACACCACTGAGTTACGGGATGCCACAGCACAGGTTTTCTTATGTATTCAGCTCTCACTGACCTTGAGGGTCTAGAGTCAAAATATTGGCTATCTTTTTAGCCCATCTATCTGTCTACTTTTTGGTCCGCAAATTTTTAGTTGCTAAACATTCGGAAGAGAAGCTTGCTGATATTATTATCCTATAACAGAGGCAGTTAAGCTTAGCATCACTATCTGTCTGAATATCACATACTTTATATTTATTTATTTATTTATTTATTTATTTATTTATTTATTTATTTATTATGGCCAGCTCAGCCTGCCCTGGGGGTGAGGCTGGAGCAGCATGTGGTGCTGGAGATTGAACTGAAGTCCCTGCAGTTGCCTAAGCTTGCCTAAGCAAGCACTTTAGACCACTGAGCCATTTTGCCAGCCCCACATACTTTAGACATAAAATGAAACTGTTATTTTCCAACAACCATAGATGTCATAAAATTTAAATTCCTATATAATGGTAAAAAACAATTACATGTTTTTTTTCATACATTTACTTAAGAGAGTATAGCACTAGTTGGTATGATATTAGAAGTAGTGTGTATTTAGAAGACCAAAATGACAGGTATTTTAAGCATGGCTTTAGTATTACACATTGTTGTCCGCAATGTAGTTGCTTAGTTCACAGATATTAGCATGTAGAGCTAGTCAGGGTGAGAATTCTATCCATTAATTGCTATTTTCATAAACCTGATAGAAATTCTTAGGACCATTGCCTTAATCATCTTATTTATATAAATGTGTGGTTTTGTCCCTGCCATATTTCTTAACTTTCTCTTTCTCTGTGTTGTTTAATCCTTAAGTTCTCTCTTTCCATTTAACTTGATTATACCTTTCAATTTTTATTTCTTCCTTTGTGTTCTTACGTGAAGGAGAGTATATAGTACTTATACATGTGTGTCTGATTTATTTCACTTATGAGTATAGCTTCAAATTGCGTCCACTTTCCTACAAAGAATTCAAGATTATTTTTCTTTAAACTTGAGTAATACTCCATTGTATAAAAATTCCACATCTTTTTCATCAGTTCCTCAGGTGATGGGCATTTTGGTTGTTTCCAAGATTTGGATATCACAAATTGTGCTGCTATAAACATAAAAGCACATATATCACTATGATATGATGATAAAACCACTTCTAATTAATGATATTGCTAAAAAGATACAAAATCTCTACTACAATAACTGGTAAAAACTGGTTACAAAAACAAACAAAAACTCTACACATTTCTTAAAGCTACTGGCTTCTATAAAATCTGAACCTTGTTATAAAACCACCATGTACCTGCCCACAGAGCTAGCCCCAGTAGACTGTGACTTCCTGGAACTGTGATAAATTGTTTTCTAGTCGATCAGACTTAGCATCCCCTCAACAGATGCTAAGCACATTGTGTTTATGAATGAAAATAGCTTTGTTAGGACAGGGAAAATGTGCTCTAATCACTGTGGACAAAGCTATTTTGACCAAAGTTCTCTACTACTTCCTGCTACTATTTGAAGACCTGCCACCAACAATGCAAAGCCAATGCTGCCCCCACGTGTGATCAGCAAACTGAAGCCACACTGATTGTGCCCACACCCCTGCAGCCAGCTTAGAGATTGTGTTGCCGGCCCTGACCTGTACCCAGCATGACGTAAGGCTTTTCTTCTCCTACTCAGGCTAACCAAGAAAACAGAAGTTTCTGGGATCCTACTATAAAAAATTTTCCCTAAATATGGTCCACACTTAATTATTAGAAGCAACAATGGCCTTGTAGTTAGAACACAGGCAAGTTAAAAGCTAAATGACATAAAACTACATAAAGCATATAGGCCACAAAGCCTTTGAAATGTTTTATGGAACAGTTTATAACCAGTTATGAAAAACATATATATACCTATAAACATTCCAGCACACACGTAAAATCCAGATACATATTAACTACATCTTTAAGTCACAAAAATCTAGCCTTAAATCCACTAAAAATATTTACCTGGGCAGATCCTGAGAGGCTCACTCTAAAAAGTCAACACACGCTGACCAGTATATATGTAACTGAAACCCTAGAACTTTGGTCACAGAATTTCTCTGTACCTATTCCCCTTGATTTTTAGGGCTTCTTGGTCTGCTTATTCAGGTACTTGCTTTCCTGACTCCTTGCTAGCTGTAGTTCTTACTAACTAATATGGATTCTACTTACCCCAACCCTTGTTTTCCCACCCTTACTAGGTATGTTGTTACTAGCAACCTCTATGCAAGTTTGCCCACCCACACACAAAATAAAACAATTAAACACTTAACCAAAATTTGATGTCTCCAAGGCACATTGAACACTGTCCTACATCAAACTAACTCCCTCGTCAGAATGATGCTACAGGAAAGTCTTAAATTATGTCTCTTCCTAAAAACCTCTCAGAAAAAAAACCCTTTACAATAAAACAATCTTAGGGGCCTTGGCTAGAACACTAGCATCCTTACTGTTCCTACTTTTAGTTGGGCCTTGTCTCAAAACATTACATAAAATATGCTCAACAAACATTTTCTACAAAAACTAAAAGAAGGGAAAAGTGTAACCGAAAATGGTCCCTCCATCCAGTGTACTTCAGTTTCTTAAGTGCCCAGGAAATAGTTCCCGTTTCAGTTCTGGTTGCTTCTGTCTCTTGGAAACACTAGTCATTATCATGCATAGCTGGTCACTGTAATGCACATTATATAAACCATTGCCAACTGACGAGTGATTCTGCCTCTGTGCTTTCTGCTTGCTTATTTCCTATAAGCCCTAGACCACCAGAAGTCAAGGCCTAGTATTCTGGGAATGATACCAGTAATTGCCAGTTGACATAAAGTAAATCTGCCTCCAAATCCTGGATGTCATTTCAGTGTCTCTGCTTGTATTGAAGATTCATACCTGTGATTACAGAATTTGAGGAGGCTGAGGCAGAAGAATGACAAATTCTACCCCAGGTTGGTTAATTTGCTGAGTTATGGAGACCCTGCCTCAAAATAAATAAAACAAAACATGACAAAGCAAAACCAAACAAAATAAAAGCCTGAAGACATACTGCAGGTGAGAAGGTTCTAGGTTCAATCTCAACACAAAAAGAAGCAAAACAAAACAGTACCTATCTTGTGCCTTAGTCCTTATTGTAAACTGCTGTCATCTACTTGTTCTGCTTTGGCTTATCATGATTTCTGGGCCAGGGAGATAGCTCAGTGTTCTAAGCGCCTTCCTGGCAAGCACAAGGACTTGAGTTTGATCCCCAGTGGTACCACATGCCAGGCCAGCCACGGAAACCAGGAATGGTGGAACACATCTGTAATCCCAGTGCTAGGGAGGCTGAAACAGAAAGACCACAAGCTGTATAGTGAGGCCCTGTACTAAATACATAAATTAAAACTAAATAATAATGATTCTTATTGGAACATCTATAAAATAATTTATTAAATGTAGATTTAGAGTAGAATTTATTCTCCATACATATCTTTCTTAGGTCAAAATTTCAGAAGAAAAAAGACTTGTTAAGTATTTTCCACATGTTATTCATATTCTACAATAAATAGCTATACAAAAGGTAGAAGAGTAGAAGTTAGCTTACTTAAAATAATTTCACATCTTTCATGATGTGAAATTGAGCACTGCTGACACTGGAATCGAAATCTCGACCAAAACAAGTGGATTATTGAATTTATAGTGTGGTGATGCTCAAAAAGCTCCTGCCAAGAAACACAGCAGGCCTTCAGAGCACGAGGTACGAGGAACAATCTTCCACCATTCCATAACTGCTACCAAGAGCAGAATTTGTAAAAAGATATTAAATGGAAGCCCAAAATATTATAGGTTGTGTTTCCCTAGAGGTCAAAGGACAGTATGGACCTAGGTGCAGCTATCAATTTAAAATTAATGTTCTCAGGCTGAGGAAATAGCTTGGCGGTCTAAGTGACTGCTTGGCAAACACAGAGACCCCAGATCAATCCTTGATATAGCGTGTCTTGCTGACCACCAAAGTCTGGCATAGTGGTGCATGCCTGTAATCCTAGCTCTGGGGAGGCTGAGACAGGAGATTAACTATGAATCCGAGCTGCATTGTGAGACACTATACCAAATAAATGAATAAAAGATTCAAATACAAAGTAAATCTAATGTTCCCTTTCCTAGTCAAATGATGCACCTTGCAAGTAGCAACTTTATCATCCCTTTGTGCTGGAAAGGATTCAGTCTTTTGTGCTAGGTAAACTTTCAGAAAATATTTAATAGTCATTATAAAAGTGATGGAGTTATTATGAAGTTATTTTAATTTCAAATTAAATTCTAGGAAGATTTTGTAAGAAAAGTAAATTAGAACATTTTTCTCTATACCATTCTTTGTTCTTTAGGACACTGCATGAACATGAGTTGCTTGTTCGGGATGATAACATGCTTTATTCTCAAAAGTAATGATTTTTTTAATCTCTTGAGTCATATTCACTAAAATAAATATGTCCTTAAAGTCTAATTTAATGTTCTCAGAAAACTCTTGCCATTATGGAAGTTCCTGTTAGAGATAGGTGAAAGATTTGAATTTACACTTGATTCCTTGCTTCTATTTAACTTCTTACCAGAGATGTCAGATAATTTCTCAGCCATGATTTTCATAGGAAAATGTGACAGCTTCATGAGCAAAAGAAAAGCACTACATATTTTATGCTTTTATAGAGATAAGAAACTGGTTGAATAAAAGGGAATACATTATGAAACATTTATATTTGTAGCTATAATTTAAGTATACCAAAGAGCAGTGTGTAACCTTCCTTTTGTGCATGTTTCAGTATTTATGGTGGTGTGATTCTCTGTTGCCATTGGATTGCTCTTTGTGACATTTTTAAAAAATTATTTTTAAAATTTTGATGATTACAGAAGGAAACGATACTGTAAGAAATGTACTGTTAAAATTAAGGTTAAGTGTTCAGTTCTTTAAAAGCAGAGGATTCACATTAGATCTGTTTATGATTTATCAACACATTAAGGAATACAAAGAAATTTCAGTTAGGATAAGTCTACTAATGAATGGAAATTGCTTTTGAAATAGCTCTTTGGGGCTGGGGAGATAGATTGGCACTCTAAGTGGCCTCCTGGCAAGCACAAGGACCTGGGTTTGATCCCTGGTACCACATGCTGTGGCCCCACACTGAGACAGCCACTGAATCTAGGAGTGGTGGCACATACCTGTGTTTGCAGCGCCAGGGGGGTTGAGACAGGATGATCACTATGACCCTGAACTGTGTAGTGAGACTCTGTACCAAATAAATAAATAATTTTAAAAAGATAAAAATACCTTCTTTGCTAGACATCAAAAATTTATTCCTCTTCTGTGTGAAATATCAACTATTTATGTAGCCTTTTGATTAGCTGAAAATGAACTAGAAAACTCCATTCTGCTATATTCATTTCAATTCGATTTTAAATGTACCTCTGCAGCTTGCATTTGGTTATTTCTCATAATCTCTTTTCATAATCACTACATACACATTTGGACAGTAAATGTATAAATACTTGAATTAAATTGTAAACTACATTGCACTAGGTAGTTAGATTCAGCTCTGACTGCAAATAAGAACAGATAGAAGACAAATTTTTTATCAATCTAAAATTATGGTCATTAACAAATGAAAAGAGATATCATTTTAGTAATCTTATTAATCTTGCCATGTCAAAATGTTTGTCTAAGCTATTTAGCTTGGTATGTTGCTGCTTGATTATTTTCTATCACCCTATAAAATTTAGAAGATGACAGAGGACTGTAAATTAAAATTGAGGTGCATTCCTGGGATAGGATAGTTTATTCCAGACTACTGCCAGACTACTTCATTGTACCAATGAAGCTGTACTCAGTTATAGTTTGATAGCCTCCAGGGACATGGGCTTTATTGCTTTCCTGTGTAACTAAGACCTTACATGGACGAACTCTGTAAACTTATTCATCCAAGAAAAAGAATTTTCATTCTATTTAGAATTACTAAGAAGAGCCAATACACACAAAAAAATACCTGTTTTTTTTTTTTTGAGGGGAGTGTTTTAACATTGTCAATATAATATAAAATGTAATAGGTTTTGCAGCAAAAACTGTAATGGGCATTATGTTCTTGAGTTAAGCAACAAAATGCCAGATGTGGCATTTCAGTTGAGTTATGTAAAACTACAGCACTAAATACACCAGATATTATATTGTTATGAACCACAGTTATAAAACTAAATTTTTATTTCAAAGTTAAAATCATGCCAGAAACATCCATAGACCATAACTCCTAAAATTCCAGTAATAGCTTCCTTCTCCTATAGTTCTCTTTTTATCTTTGAATGAATTTCCTTAGATGATTTATGATTTTAAAAAAATATTTATTTATTTATTTATTTATTTATTTATTTATTTATTTGGTATCGGGTTTCACTATGCAGCTAGTTGTGACCCTCCTGTCTCAACCTCTTAAGCACTGGATTACAGGTGTGCGCCACCATGCCTAGCTTCACTGGCTAGCAGGGCATGAGGATCAGTTTTGCTAGTGGTACCTGGGATTGAACCTGTGTCCTAGTGCTTGCTAGGACCTTAGACTGCTGAGCTATCTCCTTGGCCCTCGTGATTTTTAAATTTTGTAATACATATCAGTTTAGAGATTAGACTATCTTTAGCTAGTTTTCACTCCCAGCCATCTTTCCTGGCATAACATGCATATTACATTATCAGAGATATATTTTCTTCTTCTTAAAAAATTATCTCTTCCCTTCAATCCTCTGGACATAGACATTGTTTTGCAAGTATGTTTATCTCCCTTAGATAAGTTTTGTACAAGCATGAGGCAAGTCATTAATAAAAATATATGAATACAAATAATCTTTTCCTAGACACACAAGTTATATCAGTTTAAATAAAAAGAAAATACCATGTTTTGACTTGTCCAATAGCAAATAAATGTAAGAGACTAGCCAAAATATAATTTGATTTCTTTGAGATTACTATTTAAGGAAAACATAACACAATGCTCAGATTTTCCTAGTTCCCTTTTATATTCCTCTTTGGGCATATAAATAATAAAAAAATTAACCAACAAGGATAAATTTATGTGCCCTTTCCAATTGCTTCTTTAATTGCTAATAAAGAAACTAGCAAATTTTTTGTTTAAGCTTGCCAATATTTCAAACATTTTACTGACAAATTTTTATTCTCTGGTATTGAGAAAAATTCGAACATGATAAAATACAGGCTGTATAACAAAATTCTAGACCTTGAGGGCAAACCCAAAGGTCAAGAAATTGATCAGAAGGATGTACCAATTCTATCACACAATCCTCTTACCAAAACTATTACACAATCTTTGTTAAAAACGTTCAGCTTGTTTAGTTGGACAAATCAGGAGTTACAGAACCCAAAGAGCAAAATGATATATAGAAGTCCCATTTTCTTAGCAGCCTTTCCCAGTGAAACATGTGCTATTTGTGCCACAGAGACTGAGCAGAACTTAGCCTGCCTGGATTTTTGTCAAACCCTCATGATAAGGAAATAAAAACGTAATTTCTACCTGAAAGCACAGACCTGAAGCACTAGGAGGGTGGAGAAAATGGATGTACAGAAAAGGTAGAGCGAAATTGTTGTCTGAACACATTTGTCAAGGTTCAAGTTGCTAGGATGTAGAACACTGAGAAACTAAGAAGAAAGCTGGTAATAGGGCTAAAAAAAAAAAAAAACCTTTTTAGTAGTCTTACAGATCGAGATACACTCTTAGGAGAAGTGTTCCTAGAAATGTGGCGATGGTGACACTATTCTTTTCTCCTTTTTAATTTCCTTTCTAAAAAGCACTTGAAACACATGTTATTACTAACAAACGTAAAATTCATTGGCTTGAGTGCAATAATTTGATACAAAGGTAATTAACGTTCCTATCTTCTTGTACTCACTTTGAAAACGGAGCTCCTCACTGGAGAACAGTCACCTCCCTGTGCTGCAGAGCACTAGAATTTATCCTTTCCATATGTAACTATGCTTTGGTGCCAGTTAGATGTCAAGATTAAGGGAAAGATGAAAATATTGTAGTGTCCACAATTCCTGATGCCTAACCTCATATGGTACCCATATCTGATTAGAGAAAGGGATTCTCCTTCTACTAAGCTACTGATTAGGATATAGAAGTACTGTTTAAGGAAGATCATACTATCTATAGCATTTCACCCTGGCAGCTTTTAATTAATTTAATTAATTAATTTTGGCTAGTTCATACTTCCTTAAGGGCAGGTCTTGTGAGCCATGTGGAGCTGAGGATTGAACCACGGTCCCCTTCACCTGACTGCATTTATCTAAATAGTGCTTTCAACAACTGAGCTAACCCGCAAGCCCCCACCTTGGCAGTTTTAAAAAATATACATTGTTCAGTATTTATTAAAATACCTGCCAAATCTATCACTATGAAATAGCCAGGGGGGAAAAAAGCCAGAAGAAATAATTACTGGAAGCAGACTTACAAATTGTAAAAGTATTTGAATTTAAAACAGATTTTAAAATAATAATAAATCCAATAAACAATAAACACACGTGATGATGAAGAATTTTAGAAAAGCATGGAAAATATAAAATTATTAAAGTGAAGTTTTAGAAATAAGGGTAAAATATTTGAAATTTATAACTCAGTTGAACATTTAAGAGCTTAGTAGACAAGAGAAAACTGAGGTTTAGTACAATGGGAAGGTGGGCCTGAAAAAAAAAGAAAAAAAAAAAAAAACCGGGATCAAATACCTCCAGGAGCAGAGGACAGAAAGCCCAGAAGGAGGAGCTAGGCTTTGCAGGGGCCGGTGGACACATGAGCGCTAGCTAGTAAACCCGTGGGCCCAGTAGGTAGCATGGCTTCTCTTCTTAGGCTGAGCCTTTTTTTTTTCTCCACTGTGAAAAGGCTTTAATGGTGTGTCTGCACAGGATGTGATGTCAAAACAAAGACAGCAGTGCACACAGTGAGACGGTTATCAGAGCACACTGTGAGCGAATGAAGAGTTCACACGACTTCTACACTTCACCAGCTCACAGTTCTAGGCCACCTCCTACTTGGCCTCCTGCTAAAACTCTCCCTCCTCCTTAGCTGTGGCGTCCTGGTACTGCTGGTACTCAGACACCAGGTCATTCATGTTGCTCAGCCTCAGTAACTGCCATCTCATCCGTGCGTTCGCCTGTGTGCCAGTGCAGGAAGGCCTTGCGTCGGGACATGGCCATGAACTGCTCTGAGATGCGCTCGAATAGCTCCCGGATGGCTGTGCTGTTGCCAATGAAGGTGGCGGACATTTTCAGACCTCGGGGTGGGCTGTTACAACAGCTGTCTTCACGTTGTTAGGGATCCATTCAACAAAATAGCTCCTGTTCTTGTTTTGGACGTTGAACATCTGTTCATCCACGTCTTTCATGGACATGCAGCCCCTGAACACTGCAGCCACTGTTAGGTAGCGGCCATGGCGGAGGTCACAGGCATCCATCATGTTCTTGGTGTCAAACATCTGCTGGGTAAGCTCAGGAACCATCAGGGCACAGTACTGCTGGCTGGCACGGGTGGTCAGGGGGACAAAGCCAGGTGTAAAGAAGTGCAGGCGCGGGAAGGGCACCAAGCTCACTCCCAGCTTCTTCAGGTCAGTGTTGAGTGGGCCAGGGAAACGCAGACAGGTGGTAGCCCGACTCATGGCGGCTAACACCAGGTGGGTCAGATCACCATAGGTGCGGGTGGTGAGCTTTGAGGTTCTGAAGCAAATGTCATACAAAGCTTCGTTATCAGTGCATTAGGTTCCATCTGTGTTTTCTGTAAGCTGGTGGACTGAGAGGGTGGCTTTGTAGGGCTCAAGCACTGTGTAGGGCTCAACACTTTGGGTGAGGGCACCACACTGACCGTGTTCATGACCCGGCCTGGGTACTCTTCCCGGATCTTGCTGAGGAGCGGGGTACCCATCCCGGATCCAGTCTCCCCACCCAAGGAGTGGGGCAACTGCAAACCCTGAAGGCAGTCGCCGCTCTCTGCTTCCTTTCTCACAACATCCAGCACGGAGTCCACCAGCTCTGCACCTCCTGTGTAGTGCCCCTTGACCCAGGTGTTCCTAGCACTACGCTGACCGAAAACAAAGTTGTCAGGTCTAAATATCTGCCCGAATGGCCCCGAGCTCACGGAATCCGTGGTGCCAGGCTCCAGGTCCACCAGCACGGCGCGGGGTACATACTTGCCACCACGCTCCTCGTTAATGCACTCCAGTTGTAGGTCACTGTCTCTACGGTATGTGCCGGGAGGATCAACGCCAGGCCGGTCGTTTGGCGCCAATCTGGTTGCAGCACTGCCTGGCCTGCAGATGAACGATATCCCTCAGCGCTACCACGGCAGCAGCAGCAAGGAAGTTAGACTGACTACTGGTACAGGAGAGCAGGGCACGCAGAATGCTCATGCTGAGCCTTTAATACACATTGTTCTAGGCTTTTCTGTCTGTGCCTGAGTCCTGCAATCCTACCTCTCTGATAAAATGTGGATTGCCCTTTCTCTTTTTTCGGTTATCTAGTCTGTAACTTTATACCTGTCTCAGAATTATTATATTAAATTCTTCCTGCTCAAAGAGAAAGGAAAACAGTGTAACGAGAAGAATGAAGGGAAGAGAGACTGCTGGAGCCCTACATGAAGCAGCCTTTAGAAACGCTTTTCAAGGCTGAAGGAAAATGCTGAGATATATATTTTTAAGAGACTAACTGTCCAGATTACAAATACTGAATTAATACACAGTAAAATTTATTGAAATGGATGAAAATAAAAATTAAAAAAAATCTTAGAATTTGTAGACATTTTTAAAACAAAAAACATACTATTTGATTTCATCCCTCCATTCATTATTTTAGAAACACATTACAATACCCCAGTACAGAAGAACAAAAATTATCCAGGTTTGAACAATATGAACGATAGATTATGTTTCTTTTAAAAATAACTCAAAGGAATCCATTTTTTCCCCCAGATTTTCAGGATAAACTCTTGTCATTGTAATTCTGGTCTAGATCCTAGAGGATAACACTACTTTCATATTTGAGGCAATTTTTAATTTTTTTTTCCCACATTATATTCCAGCTGGTTCTTCAGGGCTATTAGGTTTCTCTCTGCTTTCTCCCTAAACACCTGTCTTCCACTACTTTACTTAATAAACAAATCTTAACATTCCCAAATTCACACTGCCTATGAAACTTGGTTGACAGGTCCATTATAAAATCTTTATAATGATGGAGGGAACAATTACTTTGTGTTTGAGAAAATAGAGCTATAATTTTTAAATGAAACTATCCCTAGAGAATGATACAGAGGCTCATCAATCTAGTCTCTTTTTTAAAATAAAATTTAAATGAGAATAACAGGATAATTTTCACATTCTTTGTACTTACATGTCACCTATTTTTCAGCAGGGAAAATTTTCACCGATGTAAGAAGGGGCAAGGGAACTTCAAAGGTCACCTTACAGAGCAGAAATCCATGGACCAGTAAAAACTAAGTGGGAAAGTAATAGAGGAACTAATTTAATAAATTATGGCTACAAAGGGAGAACAGGCGACAGAAGCATCGACAATGTTAAAAAAAAGAATTCTGTAGCAGAAGGAAAAGGTGAGAGATATGTGTTCTGATTCAGTAAGTTTCTCAATCTCTATTCCAAGGCTGTCTTTGATTTAAGCTCTAAGTAAAATGGAAAAGGCATTTGCTTTGAAGGAACATAAATTCTAGCTATAGTGTATCAATTAACATTAGGTTTGTACATCTCAAAGTTTTTTTTAGCATAAAAATGATTTTGTTTAACAGAATCAAACCAAATATAATCCTGTTAGCATGGAAATTCTATAATAACCGTATTCATCTTCCACCTTTATTTATTTTATTTTTCTATCATCACATAACAAATGGCTTCTATCTCCAAGGCAGTTGATTGTTTCAAGTAGCTGCTTGGGCACTGGCTTGCACATTCACCAGAAGATTGGTGGAAGAGGAAAGAGAAAAGGGTAAAAAGAATATGGTCCTCCAAGGAAGCTTACTATTAGTCCTTCCCCAAAACTTACACTCATATAATTCCGTTAAGCAAAATTTATAGGAGACAAGTGGTTTGGCTTGAGCTTCTTTGCTAAGATCGACAGAATAAATTAAGATACAATCACTTCTTCTGAAGTTTTATATCACTATGCCAGAACTAAATCATTCATTTCAGTTTACACAAACCACTAAGGTAAGGAGAAGCCCACTTCCAGTAAGTGAGACTCAGCCAGCGTAATAAGGCTCCTGAGCCCTAGCTTCCGCAGGAAAAGGAATTTGGAAACAACCAATCTGCTTTTGTTTTCCTTTCTGTTTACTCATCGCTTTGAGGTCTACAAAACCAAATTCTATTCACCTCACTGAAGTATTACTTTTCTTTATAAAATGAGTTATTTGATTTTAGAATGGCAAGAATTCAATTAAGATTTCTAAATTTGTTGTAATTTTGGTTTTCTGGCAACTCACTGGTCAGTTTTCACATGGAAACCTATGAGGAAAGATCAGGAAATACAGTTCGCTTGTCAGGCATATTATTGCTCCCAATAATGCTGGATTCTACCTCATAGAGGAGCTGGATATTGTATAAGTGTCCAGTTGGCTCTGTCTTGAGTAGAAACCTGTGGATATATTCTTTAAATATTTCTCAATCCCACCTACTAATGGAATTCTAATTATCCCAGTGTCAAAATTACTATTTTATAATTATTTGTTTCTTATGTCCCTCAATCTGTGGTCATATTTATAATGCTAAGAAAAGTTAAAGATGTGCAGGTTGACCGAGTGGCCGGTCACCCGTGCTGTCCCTGTCATGGATCGCTCATCAAGCATACTTCTTGCTCCATGGGAATGACATACTTTCTCGGTGAGTGAGAAAATCCAGCCTGGGACTAAGCCATAGACTCAGATCTGCAGATGAACCTCTTTTTTAATTTAAAAATTATCTATC
The DNA here is from genome assembly GCA_004027025.1 of Myocastor coypus. Classification (NCBI taxonomy): domain Eukaryota; kingdom Metazoa; phylum Chordata; class Mammalia; order Rodentia; family Myocastoridae; genus Myocastor; species Myocastor coypus. Next base: position 20,932 of record PVJA010009486.1, read on the forward strand.
TATCTATCTATCTATCTATCTATTTGGTACAGGATCTTGCTACATAGCTGGGACTTATAGTCAACATTCTGTCTCAGTCTCCCTAGTGCTGGGATTACAGGCGTGTGACACCAAACCCAGGTTTCCATAGCTGGCACCTTGTAACACCACTGCATGTGTTACCTGAGACGGACCCCAGGTCCTCACGCTTGCCAGGTAGGCGCTCTGGCTGCTGACCTATCTTCCCAGCCTGCTGTCAATGATCTTTTTGAAGAGCTGCACAATAGTTTTATAAGACTATTCACAAATAGAAATGATGAATGTGCGCTTAAGGCATCATTTCAGATGAAGGGGATTAATATGAAAAGCTGTCACCCTAACTCATTTCCAATTCCCTGTATCAAGAACATATCTGAGTAAGCTCCTTAAGCTTACTAAGCATCTTAAGAGATTGAACTCTAAAATTATTCTTTCTGGTGGCCAATTGCTGCTAGCATGAGGACTGAGTTTCTCTCTTGTTTAGTTTTGCAAATTTAGTGTGTTATAGTGTCAACAAAAAGGGTATTGGTTCCCTCTATTTCTTCTTTCTTTCCTGTCCTAGCTACCATTCACTCGTTGCTGGGACAAATACCTGACACTCAAAATGAAGGAAGGTAAGGTTTATCTAGCTCACAGTTACTGGAGGTTTCATTCCACATTTGTCTGGCCCAAGGCTGAGTGGAACAGGGCAGAGAGCATCCAGTTCATGGAGGCAGCACAGCAACAATGGCGACAGGGGAAACCGACCAATCAGGGCAGCAGAGAGCAACAGCGAGAGCTTCTCTCTCTGTCTCTCTTTGCATTACATCAGGCTCTCTGCCTTAGCCTATTCTCCTCAGGCCACACCTATAATTCCCAACAGTACTCAGGTGCATAATCTCATCAGTACTAAAACACATAATCTTAGTGGATCATGAGTCAAGTCTCAAACTCTAGAAGTTCCTTCCCCCGTGACTGCATGAGGCTTGGGGGGTGGGGGGCAACTAGATACAAGCCATAGCATCTGCCCTGCAATATATGAAATTAAATTAATAGTTACTTGTTCTGAATAAACCACAGCTTCCCAGAACTGTAGCATCTCAGTTCCTAGCAGTTCCCACCAGGCCTCCTCACAGAGGAGTTCAGTTCATTCTCAGCCAACCCCCAAGGTAGATAAGTTGTTTTAGGCAATGGAAGATTTCAGGGGTTGGAGTGAATTTTGGACTACAAAAACAGTTTGGACTTTGAATGCAGGTATTATAATTATTGCTCCTCTTTCCACTTCAAACAATATATTATTTTTAGTTAAAAACTGCTTTCTTGCTGTTAGCAGCTTAGAGCAAGAAAAATCTACCTTGCTTCTTTTTATTTTTACTTTGCTTCTTAATTCCTCCTTTTTATTTGCATGCAAACCCTCTCATACTCCTCTCTTTTTCCCTCTCCAAGCAATTTGTTTTTAGCTAGTCCTTAATTAATGCCCATTCTTCACTAACTGGTATAAAGAGCAGGAAAAAATATATCAAAACTTGCTTGTAATTAAGGATTCACTCCTGCTAGGAGGTTCCATGACAGGAATAAAATCTCAATTAAGTGATTTCTTAAAGGCTCTCAGAAAGCCCTGAGTGCAACTATTCCATGCTGTGATTTTTGCAGCCCTTGCTGGCCATATGTTGCATTTCCATTTCTTGTGGTTTCCTTTCAGGCGGAAATCTCCACATATTGACATGTGTGTAATAGAAGTTCATAGCGTGAAGACAGCTTTTGTGTTTATTCAAGACTACTTATTTCAAACTACTTATTTCAAACGAGACCAGAAAGTGGCCCCACATTTTCAGTGCCCTGTCAAAGCCTGACTGTTTCTGGTCTGTGATAATATGGAAATAGCCCTCTTCTTACCATGCGAGCCCCGCTCACATGTGAATCAATCTTACGAACATCAAGTTCATTTCTTTCTTGTTATTCCTAGGGTTTGTAAGCCTGATCCTCCATGGAGCAGACCCTCCTGTTTCCATCCGAGAGAGCCTACTTAGAAGAGCTGAAGAAAGGAAACAGAAAAGTGCCATTCACAGTGTCCGGCAAGCCAAGTTTGAACATGTGTCCCTACTTTTTTTTTTTTTTTTTTAACCAATAGACCTCAAGTTCTATCTAGTTTCTGAGCACAAATTATCATTGAATGCACATCTAAGGCAGTGGAAATCAATTACCCCATGTTTATTCATTGGAATAAACTTGGAGTAGCAATATTTCTTAGATCTGTTAACCAATTTTTCTCCAAGGTTATAAGGATTATGTTTTAAAATTCTTACTTTTAAAGGTGAATGTAACTGTGTTATTAATGTCAAATGATATTACTAATAAGTGTCCCATTGGATTATTATTTAGTTTATATATTTTAACTATTTTTAAAGATACAATTGTATAATCTGTGTTACTAGATATATTTGAGCAAAGATACTATAAGGTACACTGTTGTATGTTATGGTCCAATGCTGAAAGAATGTAGCTTCGGAGGTCTCACTGAGATCTGTCTCTCTTGAAGTGAGCCCAGAGCTCCAGAAGCAACTCCTTTTTACTTAGGACTATAATCTCTGTTAACCTTCACTATTTGCTTAAAGCTAGGTTCACACAATTGTTAAATAAAAGGATTACAAGGAGGGGAGGAGATAATCACCAACATCTCAAGTAAGGGCAGAGACATCAACCAGGATAAGCTGTTACCCACCTTCTTAACTCCCAATTTTCTAGAATCTTTAAGTAACAGATTATAACCTGCCCTAAGCTTTGTTTATTGTTCTTCGCTTCTTTAAGATGCTAGTTTCTTATCTCTACAGTACACCAAAAAGTTTAAATTTTTTTCTTTTGTGTCAATGTCCTTGATATCTAAGTATCAGAAATGTGGAAGTAGCATTGCTATTTTGTGTTATTCTTTTACAAGAGGGGATCCAGGATTCTGAATCAGGAACACTCAGCAGGAGTTTATTACATATCAATACCATTAGAAATATTCTGCAGAACTTAAAAAATTATAACAAAGATTGCAGACAGTTCTAGATTTTAAATAAATGCAAAAAATAAATTCACATATTAAATATTCTCCAACTCCTATTTTTGGATATGCTTAAAGCTGCCAAAATAAACACAGACCACATTCTTCCTCAGAAATGGGGTTCAGATGGTTTCCTGTAGGACCAAGCCTGTACTGTTCACCATTGCACTTCACACCGTTATGGTCTAACCCATGTCTTATCTCGCTTGATACTATAGTTATAACTTTTCATGGTAACTTTTCAAATAGTCTTCAGTATCTGAATGATTTTCACCAAATTCTGTCAGCCTGGGATGATTAATCCTCTTGCAGGTTGAATTGCATTCTCCCAAAGAGATATGTTGACATCCTTTTTTTTTTTATGGTTTAGTATAGAGTCTACAGGGCCTTACTACACAGACCAGACTTGTAGTGACCCTCCCTTTTTGAGCCTCCCAAGCACTGAGATTACAGGGGTACACTGCCGTACCTAGTCTCAGTTGCTGTCTCAGTGCATCCTGCAGGTGGGGCCCACACAGCATGCCAGGGTTCAAACCCCATATGTTGATATCCTAAATTATAGTATCCCAGAATATGACCTTATTGGAAAATAGGCTACCTGTAGATATAATTAGTCAAGACAAGGCCACAGTGATATAGAGTGGACCATTAACTCAGTCTGATTTCTGTGTGTATGAGGAGTTATACGAAGATACCAACACACGCAAAATGCCACATGAAGATGGGTCAGCAAGAACTGTCAGCCATCATCCAAAGTGAGGAGGAGCAGATTTTCTTTCAGGGCCTCAGAATAAACCACCTGTACTCATACTTTAATTTTGGACTTTCCAGTTATAGAAATGAGAAAAAAACAAACAAAACAAACAAAGAAACAAACAAACAAAAAACCCTGTTGTTTTGAAATTCCTTGTTTTTGCTATGTCATCAGAGCAGCTTAGGAAATGAGTGTGTCCTCCACCTCCAACAGCTTCCATTTCTTTGTTGTCTGCCCCAGCATGAGTGAGCTACCGGAGTCCTCCCCTCCTGACTTTGCCCATACTCCAGTGCCTACTTCCCATCCTCAGCCTACTTTTCTTAGTCCAGCCATTGCCATGGCAACCAACTGCCCACAGATGCAATTTGATAGCACCTCACCACAACTGCAGTGCCTATTTTTTTCACTTTCCTTTTTGCCTTCTAAACCTCCTCAAAATACAACTTCTGCAGTCTGCTAGGACTGCTTCGTCATACTGCTACATGCACAGAACCAAAGGAGCAAATACATTAAACGTTCAATGAAATGCCATAGGACGGAATAAACCTCGTTTACGATGTTGCCTGGACAGACTCTTGTAGGGCATTGTTTACACACCCGCCAGCAGGTTCTCTGTCAGACTGAGCCTCAGTGTACCACAATAAATCAGTTTACCAAATTAGATCTATATAGTTTTCGTGTCCTTCCCTGTTTTCTTATTTCCAATTTCTTGGCTCTCTGGGATTGATTTCTGAAATAATCCTGTTCCATGGAAGCTCAATGGAACTGGCTTACTTCTGCTGCGGGGCTGAAGGACGCACAAATTGAGAGATTTCCCGCCCTCTACTACCCTCGCAGCATGCGCATCTTCAGCTGGCAAAGCCTGCTGTCACCTCTGAATTCTCTTCATCTAACTCTCTGAAAATCCAGATCAGGTGAAAGCTTTGTGATACTGTCGTGCCTGCCTCACCTATTGTAGATCTCCGATAACCTGCCTTCACAGATTTGTAGAGACCTGGCAAAAACCAAAGAAATCCTATACTTAAAACCACCAGGAGCAAACCTTTATTTCATGTGTCTAACTATTAATGATTCAACCTAGCAAAATATTAAATAAAAGCCATACTCTTCTTATCTTCATAAATATATCTTTCTGATAATTCAGAGAACTAGGTTGGGATAATCTGGATCAATTTCTAAATTAATTTTAAGGGCTCTAGTTCCTTTCATCTACAAGTTTACTGTTGTTACAGTTTTGAATTGCATCTATCTGTCTGTCTGTCTATCTATCTATCTATCTATTTTCTATCTATCTATCTATCTATCTATCTATCTATCTATCTATCTATCCATCCTCTTTAATGTACTCTGTTGGTAAAAGAAAAATGACAATGAGGATATTTTATTAAGCAGCACTTATACTTAATTCTCTCATAAATGATTTGTAGAAAAATTTAAAACTAGTCTCTCTTTTGCCTCTGTTCCATATTATAAAGCAATACAAATTTCAATTTTTAATGTTTTTTTTATTTTGCGGGTAAGGGTCTACAGGGTGTTCATAGTCTCACTACTAGATTGGACTTGCAATGATCTGCCTGTCTACAGCCTCCCAAGAGCTGGGATTATAGGCATGTGCCACCATGCCCAGTCTCAATTGCCACCTCAGATACCCCAGGGGCAGGGCCAGTTTGGCAGGCCAGAGGATCAAATTCCTGGCCTTTGCACCTGCTTACAGGCTCAATGTTTTCTTTAAGCTGAGAAAAATAAATTATTTTGGTTATTTTTTTGCATCAAATATGGTCTTACTACTTATAATACAACAAAATCAAATATTGGTCATCCAGTATCTCTCTCTTATTTTTTGTAATAACTATAGTCATGCTTTTGTAGTCAGCTGAATTAGACATATTATAGGTGGCTAGACAGGACGAGACCCTCAAGGAGGACATGGAAAGCAAGGTGACTTTACAACTATACAAGACACTCCTCCGTGCTGTGGGCCAGATCTTAAGATGAGTAAACAAATGAAGCCACATACTTCCCTAAGAATGGGCATCAGGGATCGATATGCTAAATAGGTATCAATCACCTTGGGAGAGCCTGAAAGAGTCGCTATTCCAAGCCCAACAGGAAGAGATCTTGTTTAGTATTCTTGCCCTCTTACTACATGACCCGCTTTCCCATTTAGAACAGGATTTCTACTTGAGAGATGGCTCTTGTAATCTCGTGGGTTGGCCATAGTTTTGTCCCACATCATGCCCACCTAAGTGAATTCCTATGTCTTCTCTACCACCTTAGATCAACCTCACTGCAGGGTTTTCCTCTATAAAAGTCCCTGAAAGGGATAGCTTCCTGGGGAAGACCCACTCAGAACGCCCCTGCTGTCCCTCTCTCAAACAGGAGCTTTCTTTCCCCTAATAAATACATTCTGCTCATAACCTCCATATGTTCCTAAAATTCATTCTTTGGATTTAGAGAACACAAACTCATCCCACGTATTTTTCAGGTTGGGGATCAGTTTTCCACTATGGAGTCCATCTACCTGAGATAAGTTTTTCATCGTTCAGAGGCTCCCTGTATCAAAATTACTTGTAATCCATTAAAATCAGATATTGGTCATCCAGTATCTCTTTAGAGAGCAAGTTTATGAAAATAATTCTATCCCCTAAGTCATTTTATCAGTACTGTATGATTTATTTAATTATTTACTTTTGCAGAATCAAGGATTGAACTCAAGACCTTGCACTTGCCAGGCAAGTGCTTATTCTACTGAGCTATCTCCCCGGCCCTCTGTATGTCATTTTAAATGTCAGCTTTTCATTCTTTATGTTATATTGAGTAGCAGCATCAGGAAGTATCTTTATGCTTATCTCTATTTGCCTCCATTCTCCTGAGCATAGTTTTGATAGTGTTAATGGTTTTAAATATTATAGAACCATGAATAAAATCATTGAAATATTCTTTATATATATAAATATAAATCATATATATATATATATATATATATATATATATATATATATATATATATATGCTGTATACTCAAGACAAGATGCATCCTTCAGGCCAGAATGTACCATCAGCTTTTTCTATTTAGAGTTTCTTAAAATTTGAAAAAACTCTTCTTCAGATTAAATTGCAGGCTAAGATTATGTAAGCATTTTCTCAATGTATAATACCAGATGTACAGATTACAACTAAAGCAGTTTTATTTGTGTAGTTCAAAATATAGAGGGAAGAAAGTGAGATTTCTTAATAAGTAGTTTGGGCTACAAGTATAATCATAATCTGAAAAGGGCTTTCTAATGTTTAGCACACTCTGAGGTGAAATGATTGTTTTTGTGTGTGTGTGGTACCGGGGCTTGACCTCAGGACCTTGCTCTTGCCAGGTACATGCTTATTCTACTGAGTTATCTCTCTGGCCCCTGAGATGAAATAATTTTTGTCTGTACTTTTCTTACTCTTATTTTTTTGCTCTTTTCTTACTCTTATTCTTATTTATCAATTGCCCTAATGAGGTAAATTTGCATTCTAGCCTTCAAAACAAAGCAAAAATCAATCTAAGTCTGTCACCTTCCATCAAATTTCGTTTTTGCAAGATAAATAGCTACAAATGTGCTATATTTCTAAAATATGATAAATTTAGATCTAATGAATACTTTTAAAATAATATTGAAGCAATATTTCACTAATATAACTAAAACAATTAAAACGTCCACTCCTTGCTCCTTAGAAAATTTAATTTTTTCATTTAAGTATGAGTCGATTTGGGACTACATAATTTTAAACTTTCCTTTATGAAGACATAAAATCCCTTTATTCACCTAGTTTTTCTTTCATGAGATTCTTGTGTATTTGATCTGTCTGCCACTTGCATAAATATTTACAAAATATTATACATTGCATATTCATAGGTCATGGTTATAAATTGCTAAACTCTCACATTAAATTTATCATGCCATTTAAAACTTTGTTTATATAATATTTTGTCAGATGACTTGTCATAAATATATATAAATATATATATATATATATATATATATATATATATATATATATAAAATGAGAAGTTCCCTGAGGGCAGCAGTGAAGTCCTTTACATTTGTATTCACAGAAGAAAACATAATAGACTAATAAAGTTTTCAATAAATGTTTGTTGGATAAATCAATGAAAACTTTTTACCATATTTATAAATTTTTAAAGCACAAGGTTGTATTACATATATTTAAAAAAGAAGTCAGTCAGAAACAATACTATTGTCAATGTCTATTGATAGATAAATGGATAGGGAAAATGTGGTATTATATATAGTGGAGTAGTATTTATGATGAAGACAAAATTAGGAATTTATAAGTAAATGGATGCAACTTGAGAACATAATGTTAAATGAAATAAATCAGACATATGACTTTACATATCACAGTTTGTCTTCTGAAAGAAGTTCAAAAATATATGCAAATAAGGAAGAAAATGGAAGACAAAGAGGAAATGGAAAGGTTCAGATGGTTCTCCAGATTTCCTATTGTTCTTGAAAAGACGAATGTAGTGCTAATTCCTTGTTTCTTCTTTGTAAGAGAGATTTTTTTCCATCATTATTTTGGCCTCTGAATAGCTATTCTAAAGATAAAGATACAGAGCTATCCACTACTACTATTCTCTTTTACTTTTGTTTTGAAATTTTGTTTTAGATTTTATCAAATATAGAAGTGGGAGAAAAAGCAAGTCAAATTTTCACAGGTCTGCTACAATTACTCTTCTTCCATTGCGTTAGGCTTATTTATGTGCACCACATCTCAAAAGAATTATCAATCAGAGTTTGCTTGCAGTAGCAGACAAAGAAGCAGCTAGCTCCCCTAAGGGTAGTATCATGGGTTGCCAATTTCTTTTTTCCTAATTTCCCCCTCTTTGGTTTTGAAGACAAATATCAGAAGATAAGCTGAATGTACGAAGGGGTGCAAAGATGTTTAAAAAGCAAACCACTTCACTGAAAGTTATTCCTGCAATAAGAATCTAAGCACAATTTTCATGAACTGACACTGAGATCAGATCAAGTTATTCATTCTGCAGTTTGAAAATGAGGTGGGAGGCAAATCAGCCTGGCTCTGCTACTGAGTAACTCACCCCCAGGGAGTGAGGGAAGAGCTGAGAGAACAATGGGAAATGGGGAATTCGTGACTCTTCTGGCTAATAGTTCAGTCTGGAGTGAAATGCAGTCATGATTTTTCAATAACAGCCAGTCACGAAACCAGGTAAATTTCAATTGAAAAGCAATGCTAAAAACATTGTGTTCAAAATGGTTTGTTTTGCTTAAGGTACAGTTTATTCAACTGATGAAATGTGTCCCTGGAAAAACATTTTGTGAAAACAGCTAAAACTTGTTTGGTTGGATTCTGCTCCTGGGAGCTAACATGGAGCTATAATGCAGAGCCCATAATTGATTCTAACAGGAGGAAGAAAATATCAGGTTATCTCTGGCAACAAAATAGCACCTGCTAATTGAGGAACCAAATACAAGGTTGCTCCTAGAGGCATCTCATTTTCTTGTTTTATTCATATCATGAAAGTTTGATATGGAAGAGGTTGGAAGTAAATAAAGATCGATGAGTATACATAATCCATGATAATTATTAGGTCCCTAAGATTACAATGGCAAAATGTAGCAACTGGAAAGCCCTGACTCCACTGAATGCTGTGCTCTCAAGTGGAAATATTTCCCTCCTCACCCTCTAATTTCCATCCCAGTTTATTTGTCGTTACCTGAAGAAATTTTGGGCTATTACACGTAGCGATAATGGTAATAGCATTTGTTGTTGGCATCTGATGAACTACTAGCCAAATGTAGCAAGCAGCCCACAAGTATCAGAAATGCTCTGCCATACAAACAAGAAGACAAAAATATCAGCATACTTTTGCAATACCATTTACAATTCAAGTCAATATGACTGATGGAAAGATAAAAATGTCTTGAAACCAATGTTCAATAAAACTTAAAGTTTATGACATTAAGTTGCTTTATATGAACGTTATGTGTCATGGTAGGTCAGTGGACTTTAAATAATTATATTTTATATATAGAGATAATATAGTAATTCAGTATTATTAATTCACAGTTTTGAGCAGAATTTAACATCTGATTTTCAGACAAATTATGCATGTCTTCATGAATATCCTGGAGCCAAAAGAATATTAGACATCATGATAAATTTCCTGAATGGCAAATTTTGTTTCCTACCTAGAATAGATGTATAAATTACTTTAAAATAGTTGTATGCTAAACTGACTAATTCCTGAAGTTTTTTTTTTTTTTTGAAAAAAGTGCTTTCTGGGGAGGGGGAGATAGCTTAGCAGTTTAAGATCCTTCCTGGCAAATACAAAGATCCAGGTTTGATTACTGGTATACCCCTGTGTAGGCCCCATGCCAAGCCAGCCACTGAAACCAAGCTTGGTGGTACTTGCCTGTAATCCCAACTCTAGGTAGGTTGAGGCAGTAAAATCATGATGAGTCCAAGCTGTATAGAGACATCCTGTGCCAAATAAATATAAATAAATAAATAAATACTTTCTGAAAACATCATGTTATTAGAATTTAAATACAGTTTGTTCTTTACTACATAAAATGTTAAGACTCTAGCTCTTAGTATTGTAAAAACAGTCCTTTAAGGTGACTAATTCAAGTTCTTTTTTTTTGTAGGAAGGTCAAGTCCAAACAAAAGGAAAGGTAACCTTTCTTAATTGCAGGCTATTGTCTTTAGCTATTAAGTCATTTATGGATCTTGCAATTTTGAGAACTTTGTGAGTTGATGCTGAACAGATAAATTCCCAGGCTACATCATTTTTAATGCTGTTTTATTGGAAAAACTGAGGGTTTGACCTGCTTCATACAACCCTAAAAGTGGAATCTGTGGAATTGCATTTGATAACTGCAACAGGCATTGTTTCTTTGTGTAATATTCCACAATACTGAAACTAATCATATTTTCTGAACCCATCATAAAAGTTCTGTGTGTACTCCTATTTTCCTACTCATATTTAAAACTTCTGAGAAAAAGAGAAATTTCATTGCCTACTTGCTTCAGAAAAAATAGTCTTGATATGTAAAATGTTTTCTAGTTTATTGATCAAGTAACACTTTGCTTACTTGTTGTCTTACTTAAAAAAACCTTTTCTAAAAAAATACCTTTTGTAAGCCTCAATTTGTGTGCTGATTTATTCAAAGGCATTTCATCGTGCCCCTAACTGAATTCTATGCTTCTTTACTTTTTGTTCTCCTTTTGAGGCTTCTTCAATTTAAAATCTCACTCTTGATATAATAGGTCTAATAAGCATAAATTTGCTTGTTATCCAGGCTTTTCTGATGATACTGGAAGACAAGCGCTAATAAAGTTAGTACAAAAAGGGTGAGAAACATTAAGAACCTAAATTATATATATATATATATATATATATATATATATATATATATATATATAATTTATCTGTATGATTTTTAAAAAGTAAAATATACCAAAAGGTACATAAAATAGAGAATAAATCTAAACAAGTAGCTCCTATAACAACCTCATTAGTTTATTTTCTTAAATTTTTTTTGCATGGATACTCTTCTTTATTACTTTTAATAAGAAATAACAATATGATAGTTTTAAAACATGTTAGTAGTACATTCTCAATAATTGACATATTGAACATTGTTGTTCTCTAGTGTTACACAGAGCACACAATGTAGATATGATAAATTTTCTAATTGATATTGGCAAGGAAATAAAAAAAGAAAAAATTTCTTCTTTTTGAACTGAGAGGAAGTAGTTGTACAATGTTCCATAATTGCATTGGGCTACTGATAAAACTGGCAATGTTGGAGGATACTGATTTAAGCCTCTTGTAGCTCATCATACTAATCCAGCTCTGCATCTTATGCCTCATGATTAAGTTTCAATGATGGGTCATCAAGGGCAAGTTAAACTAAGACCTGCATAACAAAACATTCATCTTTTGTATTTTCCAAGGTCAAATCCCCTCTGGATTAACTTTGGTACCATGTACAGTGCTTTATAGAACTGTTGTCAGTATCAGCCATCGGGATGAGTCACGGCCATGGCTTGACCAACTTGCTTTCTGTGAAAGCTTGAGAGAATGTCTTTTCTCTGGGTGACTCTCCTTAGGCACAGTATACTTCACTTATCTCTTTCCTCTGAGATCTCATAATCTCCTTGACCAGAAAATTGTGGACACCACTGAGTTACAGGTTGTTACAGCACAGGTTTTCCTATGTCCTGAGTCCTCACTGACCTTAAAGGGCTAGGACCAAAATGCTGGCTATCCTACTAGCTCTTCTTTTTCTCCAGTTTTTGGTCTGCTACCTTACCTTTTCAACCCTCCAGGAGCAAAGATTTGTGATACTATTACTCTGTATCATAGGTAATTGAGCACAACATCACTGTCTTTCTGAATATCAAACATCTTAGACTTAGCTTGACAATGGTATTTTCTGTCAATCATTGATATTCCAATAAATCTCTATTGAATGTGATAAAAGCAGTTACACATTTTTATGCAGACATTTAGAAATCCAAGGATGTACAAAATTGTAATCTGTCAAGTCTATGGCATTTTGCCCAGTCTCTTACTTTCAATTAATACCCTTTTTTTGTAAACCAACCATTTACTTGACAGAGTAAAGCAGTAACGGAGTTTACATTAGAAGAGTACACATCTAAAAGACCAGAATGACAGACATTCCAAGCATAGTTTTAGTGTTGCACATTGCTATCCTCAGTGTGAAAAATCTTTTTGAGGTTCTTAGGACCAATATCTGATTCATCGTGTGTACATACATGCATGATTTTCCTCCTGCTATGTTTCCTCTCTTTTCTGCTTCTAGTCACTTCGTTGTTTAATCCATAAGTCTTTGATTTCCATTCAGCTTTGTATGCCCTTCCATTTTTATATCTTCTTTAGAGTTCTTATATTAGGGAGACTATATGATATTTACACATGTGGGTCTGGTTTCTTTCACTTATGAGTTTATGTTCAATATACATCCATTTTTATATGAAGTCTTCCAGTTTATCATTCTTTATAGCTGAGTAATATTCCATTGTATAAAAATACCACATCTTTTTTAACCATTCTTGAAATGATGGGCATTTTGGTTGCCTCCAAGATTTGGCTATTACAAATTGGGCTGCTATAAACATAGATGCACACACATTGCTATGGTATGATGTTTTCAGATGATGTTTTCAGTTCTTCTGGGAAAATTCCCAGTAGGGGAATAGCTGGATTGAATGGGATTTCCAGTTCTAATTTTTTAAGGATCCTCCACACCGCATTCCATAATGGTTGCACCAATCTGCATTCCCACCAGCAGTGGAGAAGGGTTCCTTTTCCCCCACAGCATCTTCAACATTTGTTGTTGGTCGACTTGTTTATAATAGACATTTTTCTGGAGAGAGATGATGTCTAAGTGTTATTTTAATTTGCATTTCATGGGTGGCTAGCGATGTGGAGCAGTTCTTCATGTATTATAAGCTTGCTGAATTTCTTTCTCTGAGAAGTGTGTGTTCATCTCAGATGCCCATTTCTGGATTGGGTCTTTGAATTTTGAGACCCTAATGGTTTTTAGTTCTTTATAAATTCTAGATAGCAGACGTTTGTCTGAATACTTACCATTTAAAATCTTTTTGAAATTTGTGGGTTGTGTTTTCACTCTGTTGGTAATTTCTTTTGAGGTGAAAAAACTTAGCCAGAGGAGGTCCCATTTGTTGATGCTTTCAAATGTTAAACATGCATTTTGATTTTTGTTCATGAAGTTTTGCCTATCTCAATGTCTTCAAAATTTTCTCCCACTTTCTATTCCGAGAGATTTAGTGTTTCACTTTTAATATTTAGATCTTTAATCTATTTTGACTTTAGTTTAGTGCATGGTGATAGACTAGGGTAAAATTTTAGTTTTTGTCATGTAGAGTGCCAGCTTTTCCAGCACCATTTGTTAAAGAGGCTATCTTTCTTCCAGTAAGTGTGTATGGCCCCTTTGTCAAAGGTAAGGTGGCTGAGTGTGTTTGTATTTGCTTTTGCATCTGATTTTATCTCTGTAGCTTTGTAGTATAACTTTAGGTCAGGAATTGTAATGCCTTCTGCCCTACGTTTGTTGCCCAGAATTGACTTTGCAATTCTGAGTCTTTTTGGTTCCAAATAAATTTCAGGAATGATTTCTCCAAGTCTGTGAAGTATGTTGATAGGAACTGCATTAAATCTGTATAATAATTTAGGCAGTATGCCCATCTGCACAATGTTGGTTCTTCCCATCCAGGAACAGGGAATATTTTCCATTCTCTGAAATCTTCTAGGATCTCTTTTTTTCAGAATACTGTAGTTTTCACTGAAAATGTCTTTAACTTCCTTAGTTAGGTTAATGCCTAAGTGTTTCATTTTCTTTGGTGCTATCATAAAAGGTACTGTTTCTCTAATTTCTCTCTGTGTGTGTTTGTTATCTGTGCAGAGCAATGCTACTGATTTTTGTGTATTGACTTTGTAATCTGCTATACTAATGAATTTGTGTTTTAATTTTAGTAGCTTCTTGGTGGAGTTTTTTGGGTCTTCCAAGTAGATAGTCATGTCATCCGCAAATAGTGATAGTTTTACTTCTTCTTTACCTATTCTTATTCCTTTTCTCTTTCTTGTCTAATGGCTGTAGCTAATGATTCCAGAACTATATTGAATACGAGTAGCGATAGAGGACATCCTTGTCATGTGTCATATTTGAGACTAAAAGACTTCAGTTTTTCCCTATTTAGAATTATGTTAGCTGTTGGACTGTCATACATGGCTTTTATCAGGTTGAGATGGAGGCCCTCTATTCCAATTTTCTGTTGAACTCTGAACATGAATAAGTGTTGGACTTTGTCAAAGGCCTGTTCTTCATCAACTGAGATGATTATGTGATTTTTTTTTTTTTTTACTTTGGCTCTATTGATATAGTGTAGTACATGTATAGATTTGCATACATTGAACCATGCTTGCATCCCTGGGATGAATCCTACCTTTTCGTGGCATATAATCTTGATGATTTGTTGTATTCTAATGGTGAGGATTTTATTGAAGATTTTGCATCTCTGTTTGTGAGAGAAACTGGCCTATAGTTCTTTTTCAGTTGCATCTCTCTCTGGTTTTGGTATCAGTGTAATACTTGCTTCTAGGAATGACTTTGGAAGGATTGCTTCTTTTTCAATTTCATTGAAGAGTTTGAGGAGTATTGGGGTTATGTCTTCTTTAAATTTCTTGTAGAATTCAGTGGTGAATCCATCAGGACTTGGACTTTTCCTTGTTGGTGGCCTTTTTATTACCTTTTATATTTCATTGGCTGTTATTGCATTGTTCAGAGTTCTTATATCTTCTTGATTCAGTTTGGGTATTTTGTACTTGTCTAGGAATCTGTCCATTTCATCTGTGTCTTAAATTCTGTGAGAGTAAAGATTGTAAATGTAGCTATTTTTGAGTCTCTTGTTTTCAGCCTCTCAAGCACTGGGATTATATGTGTGTGCCACCACACCCATTCTCAATTGTCTTCTCAGTGCCCCCCTGCCCCAGTGAGGCCAGCACTACATGTAGGGGATTGAATGCTGGTCCATGCATTTGCCTAAGCAGCAGCTCTAATCTGCTGAGCTGTATGGTTGGCCTGAAATTGTCAATGGGAATGTAAACTAGTAAAACCACCATGGAAATCCATATGAAGATTAGTAAGAGACCTAAAAACAGAAATTTCATTAGACCTAGATATAACCCTTCTAATCTTCAAAATAGAGGTAAAATCATCATACTACAGGAGTACATTAACACCCATGTTTATGTCAGTATAGTTACAATTATTACATCTTAAAAGGAGCATTTACATTCATCAACCGATGAATAGATATGGAAATGTCACGTATACATAGTGGAGCGCTATGCTGCACAATGAAAGAAAACGTCCAGGTACCTATAGGTAACTGGATGTAACTGGAGAATGTAATGTTAGGTGAAATAAGTGAGACACAGAATTAAATATCACATGGCTTCTCTTATGTGAGAAACTCAAACTCAGTTCACTTTTAGTTCATCTAAAAAGAAGTATTGTGCTATTATGTTTATGCTTTGGAAGAAAGAGTCATTTTTATCTACGTTGTGAACTATTTTTAAAATGATGATACACAGTATATTAATGAAATTGTTCATGAAATTCTGTTTTATTTTTCATAACACAAAAGATATTTGGGACCTTTTGAAATTTCTTAGAATTTTAAAATAGTTTTGAGGGATATTTAAACTAATGAGTTTCCTGTCATCCTGATCCAGTAGCAAGGCTGCCAGCGGGGCTCTACCTTGGACTCTGCCCGCCATCCTGATGCTGCAGAGTGGCCTCAGACCGCATCTATACCGTGCTCATCAATAGCCCGAGCTCCAATTCCACCCACCTGATGAGGCCTCACCACAACCAGGTAAGAACTCTCTCAGCCCGCATTTATCCCCCTACTCGACAACTGCTGGAAGCCCAAACCACCCACAGTCCCCACAAGACCACTAACCGTCCCTGCACTGCTGACCACCATCCCTACCCATGGGGCCTCCTGGCAGCCAGCCACCTGAGCACCGACTTGCAGCCAGGCACGTCTGGAGGGGAACAAGCTTGGTGGATCCAGACCCTAATTTCCATAGGCGTTACCTGCATAACTCCATAAATATGCAGACATAACTGCTATAGAACATGATAAAGACAAGGCACAAGATCCAGTCTCAGGTCACGAGTCCACCAAAAACAAATACAGAAGACACTAACATGGAAGAAAACAGGAATCATGCAGAAGAAATCTCTGAATCAATAGTATCTGAGATAGACGAGTGTAAAAAAGTATAGAGTAACAGATCAGAGATAACATCTGAAGTAAAAAAAAGAAATGCATGAAATAATAGACTCTGAAGTGGAAAAACAACTGCAGAAATGGATACAGGGAACAAGAGCAGAAATAACCTCTGAAGTTAAAAAACACATCTCTAAATTAATAGCATATAAAAATAGGTGAACAACTACAGCAAGGTAGAGAGGAGAACAGAGCAGAAATAATGAGAGAGAAAAGACAAATATGAGAGACTTCAACACTAATAAAGAAGACACTGATAAAAAATTAGAGGAGAATAGAAAAATGATAGATTCCCTGATTGAACAATATAGGAAAGAAATAGATCGCATGAAACAGTTTCAAAGAGATATACAAGAAAATAAAATCCCAATCATAAGCTGGCAAAATCGTATGAACAAAAGTAGAGATAGAGTTTCAGATCTTGAAGAAACAGTCGCAGCTAGTTAAAAGGTAAGAAAGGATGTCATAAAAGCAACTAGGATGCAGGAATAAATAATTCGATGTCCCACAAGATGATGCAAAGATGAACAACATGAGAATAACAAGAATCAAAGAGAAAGGAGTGGGCACAAATGATATAAAAAGAATATGGGCAGAAGTAATAGCAGAAAACTTACCAAATATGAGAAAACAACTACAATTATTAGAGTAGAGAAGGGAAAATTTGCAACACCATAAACATTTAAAACACTAGTATCTTTTAAATTTAAAATATTATTATTATTATTATTATTATTATTACTGAATTTTTCTGATACAAGGTTTTGTTATGTAGTTCAGGCTGGCCTTAAATTTATATCCATCCTCCTGCCTCAGCTCCTAAGTACTAGGACTAGAGGCATGTGACACCATGCCCAGCAAAGGGTTAATATCTTTATTACATAAAATAATGTACAGCAAAGATAATGGTCAATAAAGGACAGTCCATCCACAGAAGCAAAATTGGAATTTACTCATGTACATGAAAAATGTTAGACCTCTTTCATTATTTTATTCTTTTCTTTTGTGTGTATTTAATACAGTTTACAGGGTCTCACAACACAGATCAGACTCTTAGTACTATTCTGTTTTCAGCCACCTAAGCACTGGGTTTTCAGTCTCCAGAAGCACGCCACCATGTCCAGGCTCAATCGCTGTCTCAGCGCGGCTGACGGGCTGAGCTAGCAAGCCCCTGGGATGAAACACTGGTCCCTGCGCTTGCCTAAATAGATATTTTAATCCTCTGCGCTATTTGGATGGCCCTTCAACCTCTTTTATTTTTTAATTTATTATGTTATTTTTTTCTTTTGTATTTTAGGGAAAGCTCTATAGGGTGTTTAGGGTCTCATTACTAGATCGGACTCCTAGCGATCCGCCTGTTTACAGCTTCCCAGGAGCTGGGATTACAAGCTCGTGACACAGTGTCCAGTCTGAGTTGCCGCCTCAGCACCCTCTCTTAGAATATAGAAACAATAGCTTTTTTAAAAAAATCTAATGATAAAGTAAAACAAATCTTAGTATTCATTGTGTAAAATCAGATTCTTAGTGAGAGCTGCATTTGTCACAAGTGCTTTGGAGAGAAATTTCAAAATGAGAAAGCCTAAGGTACGTTACCATCTGAATTACATTTTTGAAACTTATCTTGTACTAGGACAGCCAAATAGCTCAGTGGATTAAAGTGCCTGCAAGCAGGGGCAGGGGTTCAATCCGCGGGTCTGGCGTGCGGGCCCGGATCCCTGCAAGGGCTGAGAGGGCAAACGAGACTGGGCATGGTGGCATACATCTGTAGTCTCAGCTCTTGGGAGGCTACGAACAGGTAGCTCACTATGAGTCCTTTCTAGTAGTGAGACCCTGAGAACTCTGTAGACCCTTCCCCCCCCCCCAAAAAAAAAACAAACAAAACAAAAACAAAAAACCCTACAAATATAACTATGCATGAATTTCATTATAATATTGTTTGTAATATCAAGGTAGTGACTGAAACCAACAAAAAATAAAATGTGAACTATTAGATTAGCTATAAAATGTACATGTTTGTAGCATAAAATGAAATCTCCTGAGCATTTTGTTGTGGTTTATAACTGGAAATTCCACTAAAGATCTCACTTTGGAGGTGGGACCAGTTGAGAACTGGCCACTCACTGTTAGGTCCCCACGTTGCCAGGGCACTCTGTCACCCCAGGCGGCTATCTTCTATTTCCGGGCTGCTGTGCGGGCCCACCTTGCCTCTGCCATGCCCTCTGTTGTGGTGCGATCTCTGCTTTGGAGCCAGGCAGCTGTGGACTGAATCTACTGAAACGTTAAGCCTAATGAACCTCTCTCCCTTTATGTTGTAGGTGTTAGGTATTTGGTCCCACAGATTGGAAAGCTGACTAAGCACGCTTTGGAAACTGTAAGGTGGCTTCATTTGCTGGTGTAAACATTTCCTACTGATCCAATATTAAGTGCCAAAACAAATCTCTCATTTTTTATAAATAACAAGATGAAAGTATAGATATGCATGTAGACATTCATGGGTTGCTTCTGAAAGGAGATAAATGGATTTAAAGTCTGTGGAGAGTAATAGAACTTGCATAAAACTGTGTATTTTTATATGATTGTAAGCATGCAAACTTAATATGCATGTACATATCCATATGCACATGCCTCATAAACACTTTTTAACATGATACTAAGAGTCATTTATAGAACAGTCAATCTTATTGAGTAATCCCATCAAAATAGTATCATTTTTAGATACAAAATCACTGAATGAATATCAGTATGCCTGTTTTGTAATACTTAGTGTAATCCACTAAGGCTATAATGTAATAATATTATTTATTTTATTCCTACTAGCCAAAACAAACTGGAAAAAACATAGACTATTTCTGCACTAGATCCCCCTTTACTACTAAAGCAATACCATTCTATAGAATTAAGCAATCAATCCCTTTAACTGTTTTAAAGATAGTTTTTGTACATTTTTTTTCTTTTGAATGATTCCCTATTGCTTTCTTTTTTGACTGTGCAGCTATGTTAAAATTTGGTTATATAATATTTATCTACTCTTTTTATCTTTTTTGGACTTTACCTTTTTTCTAAAATGAAATTAAAGTCTTGGAAATAATAATGTGGGTTTGTTTTCTTAGAAAAAGTCATACATTGTATAGGTCTTTAAGGAATAAAATAAATAATATTATTATATTATAGCCTTAGTGGATTACACTAAGTATTACAAAACAGGCATACTAATATTCATTCACTACAAAGGCAGTGATTTCCTATTGACATATCATTTAATTTTTTTCTTTTTGCTTACTTTATTTTTTTATTTTCCCAGTACTGTTGACTGAACCCAGGGCTTCTGCATTGAGCTATGCCCTCAGCCCTTTCTAATTTGTTTGTTGAGGCAGTGTTAGGCTGGGCCACAACTTTCAAGTCTCTTGCCTGTCTGCCAGAGTGCTGGTGCATCAGCAAGTGGAGACACCAAAGCATCACCCAAGATTTGGAGGCATCGAGGCCCACTAACTGGGGTCATTACCTAGATATCAGATCTTGCAGGCTCGGGGAGGGAGGATTTCACGGTGCTGCAAAGGAGAAGTGCAGAGGTTGAGTGTTTGGCTGTTTGATTGGTTCTTGCAGTACATATCATAGTGGCCAGCTATGTGTATCTCAGTGACAAGCTATTTCAAGAAGCAAAAATAACAGGAACTGAAGTATAAACTGGGATTTACCTGAGAAATAAACAGAAATTGAAGTATACTGTCTGGGGGCAGGTTTTTTTCCTGCTACACTGGAATTATAGGGATGGTCATTATACCACTGTTTATTTCAGAGATCTTTAAGCATATCATTTATTTTTTTATTTTTTTCTCTTCCAGGGACTTTTATTTATTTTATTTTATTTTTCTTGTTTCAGAACTTTTGTTTTTTTAATTTATTTTTATTTTTTTAAAAATCTTTTTCTTGTTTCCATTTGAGCATATCATTTAAAAAATATGTTTTTTGTATTTATTTCACAGCATAGTCAGAAAACTACTCTAATTTTACTATAGCTACAAAACATATCAAAGTTGTTTCTATTCCTTCACTGGAGAACTAAAATTAATTAATTTATTGATTAATTTAGCTTTTACCATGGTGGGGATTACACCCAGATCCTTGGGCATGGCAGGAAAGCTCTCTACAGTTGGGCATTATCCTCAGCCCCCAAAATGACATGTCTTAAATGTAATAATTCTAATTAATTGGGATTTCTATTAAAATGATCTCTATATAAATAGGCTCATATATTTGTATTTACTTCAAGTGTAAAGTGGTTTTAGTTTGGATTGCGTTTACAAAACATCAAGCTTAGTATGCTTACACAATGTGACTTCTTAATTTAAGTTTTTTAGTGCACTTTTATATGACAAGGAATAGGAGAAAAAAGACTTGATTGTCAGAATTCCATAAATATTGTAGACATTTTATTGCCAATGTAAAGTGAATTAATGGTTGAGCAGCACATGAATTCTTGTCCCTATTCTGTTCTTAGCACAGTGCCTAGGGAAGACCATGGGTTCTAAGTTATACACACACACACACAAAAAAAAAAAAAAAACAGACTGGGAAGCCTAGGAGAAGTCACCAGGAATTATTTCTTGTCTGATATTTTTGGAAAGGAGATAAACCATTTTCCTGTTAATAAATAAATAAATAAATAAATAAATAAATAAGCAATACAGGGGCCAGGGAGATAGCTCAGTAGAATAAGTGCTTGCCTGGCAAAGGCAAGGTCCCAAGTTCAATGCCAGGTACCTCACAAACAAAAAACAATACTATTAAAACTGAAAAGATTTATAAATACAGCTAGAAAAATTAGTATTCCTTCTCCATTTAGCTTGTTTCTTTAATACTTTTTTCCTCTTGATAGTTTCTAGCACTTTCATAAAAGTATCCTCTACTGTAGAGTTTTTGCTTGATTCCTATACCATGGCTTGTAAAATCTTTTAATTCATCTTAAAAAAACTAACTTTATCTTTTTTTATCATAATTATGCATCTTAATTTACAGATTGATCATGAACTTAAGAAATTGTAGATCAGTTTCATTTTTTAGTGTGTGTGTATTTAGTATTGTGTCTACAGGGTCTCAATACACAGATCAGACTCATAGTACTCCTGTTTTCAGCCTCACAAGCACTGGAAATACAGGCATGCACCACCACGCTGTCTCAATTGTCATCTCAATATACCTTGGGGGACACGGCTGGCACAGCATGCTGGAGATCAGTTCTGATCCCTGTGTCTGCCTACTGCAGGCACTTTAATCCACTGAACTATCTGGCTGGCCCTTGGATCAGTTTTCATCCATTTAAAGGAAGAGTTTGCAGTTTCTAGTCTTCATCAAAGTATTAAATACTTATAGGTCAAACATTTAATAATTAATATTTGACAACATGTCATGCATCTCTGGCATTGTGCAAGCAGTTACATGCACAATGACAGGCACAGTGGCCATGATTTGTACACACATGAGTCCATGATATCCCAAGGAAGATGTCTCCTGAGTAGCTTCAGAGATACAAAAACATTTCATGAATTTACTTTGCGTGCCAAAGTCCATAGTTTTAATATACATTGGCATTTTAACCTGTAAGAAGAACAATCTTAAAAATTGGATATAACCACATTTGCTTTGAAAGTGTAATACAGGTGAATGAGGCTGCCTGTGGTCCACCAGAAACTCATTAGACCCAGAAACCAGGTTTGGCATGTGAGTGAGACCTCATGGGACTCACAGAAAATGCACTGGATCCAGTAACAAGTCCTGCATGTGAGAGAAACTGGAAACTCATTCAAGCCAGCGGGCAGGCATGGTGTGTGAGTGACAGCACTCAGGGCTGGCTGGAAATTCATTAGACGCAGCAACCAGGCCAGGCAGGTGAGTGGAACTTCATCTATCAGACAGGCCCAGTGTGGAAAACTGCCCCAGAACTCCTTACAAAGAGACTAGAGACAAGACCCACCCGCCTGATCCAGGAGCAGAACATCTTGCCAGAGTGGCACAGTAGGTTCAGCTCCAAGGGCTGCAGCAGGAAGAAGTGGAGCTCAGCAGCCAGACCCAAGCTACACCTACCTGGATGAATTTGAACTTGGCAGATCCAGGTCTGGTACTAAGGTAAGAACCCTACCAAAGCTCCACAATCAGAAGGGAGGGCTATACAAAAAGACAAAGAGAAGGAGAAAAATGCACTCTCAGGCCCTGAGCCCACCAGAACAAACACAGGAGACAATAGCATAGAGGAAATTGGAAATCACACACTGGAAATCTCTGAAATAATAGCATCTGAAGTAAAGAAACAACTACAGAAAGGTATAGAGGAAATCAGAGTGGAAATAATTTCTGAAGTAAAAAAACAAATGATAATTATAATGAAAGAAGTACGAAGTGGTTCTAAAGAAGAAATCAATAAAAAATAGAGGAGAACAGAAAAATGATGGCATCCTTGGATGAACAATATAGGAAAGTGATAGAATGCACAAAGCAGATTCAAGTGCTATATAGGAACTTAAAACCTCAATCACAAGCTGGCAAAAACATGTCAATGAAAGTGAAAATAGACTTTCAGATCTTAAAGACTCCATTGAAGTTAGTGAAAAGGTAAGAAAAGATCTCTTAAAAACAACTAGGATGCAGGAAAAAATAATTCAATATTTACAAGATGATGCAAAGATGGACAACTTAAAACTAATAGATATCAGTGAGAAAGAAGGAGTCAATACAAGTAACATAAGAAGAACATGGACAGAAGTAATAGCAGAAAACTTCCCAAACATGGGAAGCAATCTGACATTCACATAACCAAAGTATACAGAACTCCAAATATCAGCTGAGTTAAAACCACAACCAGACATATAATAATCAAGATCCCAGAAATTCAGCATAGGAATAGCATACTAAATGCCACTAGAGAAAGATACAGATCACATTTAAAGGAAAACCCATTAGAATAACAGTAGATTTCTCCTTACCAGCCATTAAGTCAAGAAGAGCACTGAGCAAAGTACTTCAAGAAAACAAACTCCAACCTAGACTGATATACTCTACAAAACTCTCTTTGAAGTTCAATAGATGTCTTAGTTACTCTGCTCTTATTGCTGAAACAAACACCTGACACTCAAAATGAGGGAAGGAAAGGTTTACTTAGCTAACAGTTACTGGAGCTTTCAGTCCATATTCAGCCAGCTCCAAAGCAGACTGGCACAGGGCAGAAGGCAACCTTCCATGGTGGTGGGCAGAGAGCAAGCTCGCTGGGAGAGCTAGCAGCAACTCAAGCAGCTAACTTCTTTTCCTATCTTACATTGAAATTCAAATCATCTGCCCCTGGGGAGGGGCAGTACTCATTTCTACAATAATCAATTACAAATTCCAGAAGCAGCTCCATGACAGCATGAGGCTTTGGGGGGACACCTATGCACAAACCGTAACAATGGAGAAAGGAAATACTTCTAGGACAAACAATAATGAAACATTTTCATAATGACAAAGCTAACCCTACACAGACTACTAAAAGATATTCTAGAGAGGGATCAAAATGACCAGAACTCCATCAAGGAGAGAGGAAAGAATCCACCAAATAGGGCAAACATTAAACACAGGAGAAAAAGAGGTATTCAACAGCAGTCTCTCAACTATTCTTTTGTATACAGCAGCAAAATATGTCCATCAGCATATTTTACCAATGAACTTCTCCTGTACCCTATGAGTCACGATTCTTTCTGGGTCTACAGGGTAGATATCAAAGAAATAGCAATAGCCCAGTCGCACAAGTGGCACCTGACCACCAGTAAGAGTCATGGACACTGTCCATGTACACAACATACTAGAACTTTGTGTGATATCCTATCCCCATACTGTTAGAAATTCTGGTCATATATTTGTCATTCCAGTATTTATGTGATATTTTATTCCTAGTAATTCTTTACTATCATAGAAACATTTTTTAGTTGATATTTTTGTATATATTAACCTATTCAAATAATATGTGAGTACTCTGAATTGATTACAGATTTGTACATATGATACACAACATTCTGGCCTCTAAGTTGGACTCATGATTTAGTTTGAATTTTCAAGTATTGTTTTTAAATATTTAATTTTTAATTAATTAATATTTAATTTTCTCAGTACTGTTTATATTTTTGTTTTATGATTCATACTGTATCTTTGACTTATAATCTACTCATAAGACATGGCATATTTTCTCCTACTATTCAAAACTTTAAAAAGAAAAAAGTTTATAGGTATATATATATATATATATATATATACAGAAGAGAGTTAGAATAGATGTAGATCTACTGCCTCTTAGTTCATTGAGAATAAAAGTTTATGCTAATATAGTGTAGACAAGATATCAGTTCTGCATTTTTCCTCTGAATAACTACTATGAATATAACAATATGCATTTTATTAATTATTATAACCATCCTACTAACTTGTTTTGAAACTGTTTCATTACTATTTTATCTTTTTTCCCATTAAAGTGAATAAAAACATTTTTAAAAGTGTGTCAAAACACTTTTTAGGCAATTATATTGAAATGTTCTTTGCCGTGTAGTTTTCACGACATGAAATCTTCCTTTCTTTTAGCCTTTAATTTATTCTCCAATTCATATCTAAATTATTTGTTTATTTATTTATTTTTATGGCCGGCTCAGCCTGCCCTGAGGGCAGGGCTGGCGCAGCATGTGGTGCCGGGGATCGAACCGCGGTCCCTGCAGCCGCCCAAGCTTTCCTAAGCAGGCGCTTTAGACCGCTGAGCCATCCTGCCAGGCCCCCATATCTAAATTATAGTTTGAAATTAATGAGTAAAAATTATCATCTATTACACTATGGAAATGATTGTTATAACTTTTATTTCCCATTAATCATTTGATCAACCACGTTTAATTTTATTTATATACTTCTACACATTTCATTATTACACTCATTATATGTGATGCATTTAAACAGATATAAATTAATTTCTGGTGGGGTAAAATTTTTTAAATCTATTTCAAAACACATTAAAATAATTACTGTAAATGATTTTAAATATTCACTATAGCTTCTCAGAATAATTTTATTGATGTTTGATAAATATTATTGCAAAATGACTTTATTATTACCCAAATGGCTAGTTGTCCTAGGATCATAATAGCACATGTTTGTCTCAAAATTATCTTGATCTCACTGAAGCATGAGTTATATGGAAACAAATTCAAAGCACAGGCAGTCACCAAGGAGTTGCATTTTATTTTATTTTTTAAAATTTTAAAAAAAAATTATTTATTTATTTTTTTCTTGTTTCAGAACCTTTGTTTGTTCATTCACTCATTTTTATGGCCGGCTCAGCCTGCCCTGAGGGCAGGGCTGGCACAGCAGGTGGTGCCGGGGATCGAACCGCGGTCCCTGAGGCCACCCAAGCTTTCCCAAGCAGGTGCTTTAGACCACTGAGCCATCCCGTCAGGCCCTGGAAGTGCATTTTATAAGTACTGATGTTGGCCATGTGAAAAGTTCTCTAGTACAAATTAAAACAACACTGAGATCCTACCTCACCCCAGAAAGAATGGCTCTTGTCAAGAGATCAACCAATAACAAACACTGGTGGGGCCGTGGGGGAAAAGGAGCTCTTCTCCTCTGTTGGTGAGAGTGCATGCTGGTGCAGCCACTACGGAAGTCAGTGTGGAGATTCTTCAGAAAGGGAGGATTGGAGGTCCCATTCAAGCCAGCTATTCCTCTCCTAGGTCCTTTGATAATTTTTCCATAACTGAAATCTTTATACCACAGTGATTGTGTGCATCCATGTTTATGGTGGTGCAATTTGTCATAACTAAATCCTTGAAACAACAAAGATGTCAATCAACTGAGGAATGAATAAAGAAAATGTGGTATTTTTAGACAACCAAGTTTTATTATGGTATCAAAAAGGATAACTTTGCGGCTTTGTAGGTAGATGGATGCAACTAGTTACCATACCCATAAGTGAAATAAGTCAGACTTACATGTGCAAGCATCTTGTTGTCTCCTTAGTGTAAGAACCTGAAATAGAAAATAAAAACTGAAGAGTACAGTAGATACTGTGAAAAGGGAATAAACCTGTTCAAAAGGAAGGACTTACTTGAGATGAGGAGAAGGGTAGCAGAGAGAGTATGGGAAAGAGATATATCTATGTATGTGAGCAAGATGACTCAGATAATTGTATTGTGGGTTTCTGCTGGTCTGTGGAAAGGAGCAGTTAATGTTTAATTCTTTTCCTCTTTTTTTCAATTTTTTTCTCCTTTCTATCTTCTTAATTTCCTTTATATGTTTTTGCATACATATGTCTGGTAATCTCAATAGCTAATTGGAAAACAACAGTATGAAATACTGCAATACAGTCAAAGCATATTATTTTGTTATTGTAATTCTGTATCTGTAATTCTTTCTATTTTAATACTGTTTTGTACCCTAAAAATAAAAAGAATTTTTAGAAAAGAAAGAAAATTGTCTGTGTACAGGAATATGGAACATATTATAACCCTGGCAGATGAAATCAGCTACAAACAATATTTATGACTTTTAGGAAGATGGTTTGAGGCATGAAAGACAACACTTTTTCTTTTAGAAACCTTATAAGAACAAGTAAATTTACCTGAATTTGTATTCTCTCTCCATCGCATTGACTATCTATCTCCTATTGATTAAAACGAATCCTACAATATTATATGCTCTTGGTTAATCTTGAATGGAGGGCACTCTTCTATGACTCAGAGATTATACATTTTAAAACAAGTTCTGTATGTAGTTTTTCATGTAGTTAAACAATGCACACCAGTATACCATTAGGTGCATATTTGAATTGCATTTTGTTTTAAACTATCATTATTTCTCCCTTCTATTGTGTTTATATGAGAACAGATGGAGCAGGGTTAATTGCAATGTTTTAAGCAATAATAAGTGGATTTTGAAGCCAGTTTCCCCTCTGTTTGTTATTCTAACAGAAAGTACTATGTTTTCTGGCAAAAGAATGATAAGTAATTAATAAAACAAAACCGATCAATAGGCAAAGCAGCTGAAGTTAAGCATTCATTCTAAAACAGCCTTTGGGCTTTGAAATACTAATCTTTGAGGAATGTAAAATATTTGACATTTGTTATTTTGCTTCTTGTCACTTAAAATGCAAACTATTACCTGAAAAAGACATAGAACTCATAAATAACAAATTCTCATGCCTTCATGTCTCCAGGAAGCCCACTGGTAGAAGAGTGCTGACTTTCCACATCTACATAAAAATGTTATGGTCACGGAGTGCACACAGAGAGTATCATTACCTTGAAAATTAGAGCTTGGTGACCCTTGAAATATAGGAATGCTGTGAGTTAAAATTAGCTAAACTTTTACTAGCAATGAAAAATTTATTAATATTAATGTATTAATTTTAGATTAACAAATATGAATTACATACACCAAAAATGGTCATGTGGCTATTCTGGGTTATTCTAGTCAAGATCAAACTGAGGTCAGGCTAAGAATATTAGGTCTACTGCTAATTAGTATGTGACACTGGAAAGGTTAACAAATCTTGGCATTGCAACTTTATGTGTACAGAGGATATCAATATTTTTGCTGTAAGAATTCACATTTAAGCTTGTTTTGTTAATGAGTTGTAGAATTTTGTAGACTTTAGCATCAATATCAGAAAAAGATTTGCCCTGATCTCATCAGAGTAAACGTGTTCACTCAGGAACCCCACATTCTACCATCACGCAGCTCATCACATGCACTCTGTTTCTTCCTAGCTACTACCATGCTCCAAGTTGTTCCTTCCTAGAGCACATGCTCAGCCTATGTTGACTGAGTGTGTAACAAAACCCTTCTCTGTAGCCTCCTGACACGTGGGGCTTCTGTGGCAGCAAGAAACGCAGCTTTAATAGTGTCACAACATATCACAAAATATGGTGAGATTTTTAACTAATGAAGTAAAATTATAAAGAGAATATGAAATCTGCACCAGCAAGTTGATAGAAAAGGCCACAATGATATCAGAGAAATAGAATAAGAGATCGGCGCCATCACAGAGAATGATGTTTGTAAAAAAAACCACACACATGTGACTGGGGAGATAGCTTGGCAGTCTCAGCACCTGACTGGCAAGTTCAAGGTCCCAGGTTTGATCCCCAGTACTGCAATGCCTTATTGCCCCAGAACCACAGACACACAGTGCTTGCCTGAAATTTGGTGTGGTGGTGCATGCCTGTAATACCAGTGCTGGGACAGGAAAGTCACTATGAGTCTCTGTAATGAGACCCCATATCAAATAAATAAATAAATAAATAAATACATAAATACATAAATATTTGACAAGAAAGACAAGCACAAAACTTAATGTCCCACTATTCATAGTAATTTGAATATTACTTTCACATTTTTCCATTGTAAAATGTACAATAAATATCTGATCTACATGCACACTCATGTAGATCATTATAATTGTTCAGCAAAGCTTGAACTAATGAAAACTGATGTAGATCACCATGGAGCATGCTGTTATTGACTGAATAATAATTGTGTATGGGAAACAATCCTTCGTAGTGTCCCAATCAACAAAGAGATAACACATAAAAAGCATTTCTGCCTTTTACCAGTCATGTATGAAAAGTCATCTTGTTCCCCCACAGCTCTTTACGCAGCCAGATGAGTAAGAAAGAGCTGTCATGAATAATCAAGAACAAAAGCACTTAGGAGCGTATCTGTATATTATTAGTCACTCATTTATTATGTATGCACTAAAAACGGATTTTCCAAATAACACAATTGAGAATGATAGAGCCCAATTATGGTGACCTTGAATAAGAAATTGAAATGTCATTTACAAAATGTCTGATGGCAAAAGGAATCTAGTGGAATTATGTGCTTTTAGAACTAATTTTGATGGCCTGAAAAGATGTAGGTTTTTCCTCTTAATGAAAACTTTAAAAATTTCTTAAGCCTAACTTGTCTTAGTGGCACAAATATGATGATGCCATTCTCTCTGTTTTCCAAAACCCTATGTACTATATGAATTAAATGAACTAAAGTAGCATCTAATACCATCTTGCCTGTGGATCCTCTTTGATGGTTGGAAATTCAGAAATCACTTTCTCACTGCCTTAGACCAGAGAAGCCTGTGTTTGAGGTGCTAGTGGATTTGGCTCCGGCGGGGGCCTGCATCCCATGTGATATCTTCCTGCTGTTTCCTCACATGTTAGGAGGAACGGGCTCTCCATTCACTAATCCCATCAGGAAAGCTTCTCCTTGGACTGTTACCTCTGAGGTTAGAATATCCACAAATGTATTTAGGTTTGGGTGCAGCAAGGTCTCAGGGGTGTTTCCTTAGAATCACAGAGATATACGTTCAGGCAGCTGCTGCCAACCCAAGGAAGTCGCAAGGCAAGCTCTTGCACAGCACATCTACATTTCGGATGCATTTTTGATCAAATTCCAGAGGATATTTAATGCCAATTCTAGACGACGAGACATGGAAGAAAGCAAAGGAATGAACATAAAAAGTCTCACAACACACTGGGTTTTAGTCCCTCTAATACTTTGACTGTTTGTTTATTTGTTTGTTTGTTATTGTTGTTCTCCAGATTAATTAGTTTAAGCAGCAATGACTCAAATCAATGATGTGTTCTATTTTCTGGAAGTTTGTCTTAAGTATCTGATGTCTGAGTTGGGGAGTCTAAGCAGAGAATAAACATTTTTGTCTAGGTGTCCTGTTTTATATAGATAGTTTGACACCTATAGTTAACCGTTAGAAAATTGTCAGTTTAGCACATGTTAATCTTTGCCTTTAACTCAAATGCCACAGCAAAAACGCAGCCGGTGAAATTATCAACTATGGCAGTCCTGTATGTGTGCATAGGCGTTTGCATGTTTGAGAATGTTATAGTTAGATTTTTGCAGGCATAATCAATCAAGACAACAATTGTAAATTATCAAAAATAATTTAGTGGAGCACCATGTATCTCTTCAGCGACCATTTGGAGGCTATCTAGGACTATGTGCCCTGTTATGGTTTGTGTCTAGGTGTACCCCCAAAGCCTCATGCAGTCCAGGGGCAGCTCCTGGAATTTGTAATTGATTATTGTGGGAATGGGTGTTCCACCTCCCCGGGGGCAGGTGATTTGCGTTTCAATGTAAGGCGGGAAGAGAAGTTAGCTGCTTGAACTGCTGCTACCTCTCCCCATGATCTTGCTCTTAGCTGTCACCATAAAAGGTTGTTCTCTGCCACGTGCCACTCTGCCTTGGAGCCAGGACTGCAACCTCCAGTAATTGTGAGTTAAATAAACCTTCCCAGTTGGGCGTGGTGGCTCACGCCTGTAATCCTAGCACTCGGGAGGCTGAGGCAGGAGGATCGGTACGAGTTCGAGACCAGCCTGAGCTACAAAAGTGAGCTCAAGGCCAGCCTCAACTGCATAGTGAGACCCTGTCTCAAAAAGACAAAAAAAAAAAAAAAAAAAAAAAAAAAAAAAAAAAAAAAAAAAAAAAAAAAAAAAAAAAAAAAAAAAAAAAAAAAAAAAAAAAAAAAAAAAAAAAATAAATAAATAAATAAATAAATAAATAAATAAATAAAATGATAAATAAATAAATAAATAAATAAACCTTCCCTTCGCTTATTTTGATTATTGGGTATTTGTCCCAGCAATGAGAAAAGAATAACTAAGACATGCTCTCTGCTTTCTGTGGCTCTACCTGTAAAACTATGTAACAATCAAAGTCATTTCTCCTTTCTTTCCTCCTACAAATATCTCTTAAGCCTCCAGTATTGGTGATACGAGCTGTAATGTCGCTGTTTAATTTTATGTCATTCTCAGTTGTCAAGGGTGAGCTGCTTCAAGATGGCCTATCAGCAGGGCTGTAGATCATGGGGAAGAGCTAGAGCTTTTTTAAAAAAATTGAACAGTTTTTATAATACAAACCAGTGGAAATAGATTCCTCATAATCCAAAAATATAATACACCCAAAGAAGTGCTTTTAAAATCCTTTGCTGATGATAAAAATTCCTATTTTCATTTGTGAATATTTGTATATCCTTTTTGTGTATCAGATCTTGTGCAAGGAGACAGAGGGTGAGGGAGAAAATGAATGAGAGTGTTCACCTGTTCGTGCATAAAAAAAACAACAAAAAAGAAGGAAAACAGACACCCTGAAACCATTATTCTAGGTCAGTGGTTCTCAACTTTTCTAATGCCGTGACCCCACAATACAGTTCATGTTGCGGTGATCCCAAACCAAAAAATAATTTTGGTGGCTACTTCAAAACTGTAATTTTGCTACAGTTATGATTCAGAATGCAAATACCTGATATGCATTATGTATTCTCATTGCTACAAATCAAACATAATATTAACATAGTGATTAATGACAAAAACAATATTTAATTATATGTTGAGAAATATTTATTACTAATTCCAATAAATAACATTAACATTTCATCATGGCATAGCATGAGTTTAAATATGTATTTTCCGATGGCTTTGGGTGACTCCCTGTGTTTTGGCTGTTCGATCCCCGAGAGGGTTGCAACCCACAGGTTGAGAACCACTGCAGGTTAAGGTAAGATCAGTTTCTCTTGATTAGGTGAAGTTTCAAAGCAGGCTTCACAGAGAAGATGATATTTGAACTGAGTCAAGGATGCAAGCCTAAATGAAACATAAGACAAAATTTTGTTTAATAAACAAGAGTAAGGGCTGAGGAGATAGCTCAACAGCATGAACACCTGCCAAGTACAAGGTCCTGAGTTTGATCCCCACTATCAATAAATAAAATAAATAAACAAACAAACAAACAAATAAATAAATGTAAGGTTTCTTTGGGTTAGAAAAACAATGTATACTGCAGCCCAGGAAACTGAGTACATAGTATAGTTCCTGAACTTGCATAAGGGATACATGGACAGCAATGATGTCCTTGGAGTGAGCAGGGAGCCCGACACAAAGGTGAGCCATGCATTGTGAATTCAATACACAACGTGTTGTGATGGCTTTAAATAAAGAAGGCCTACACTGGAGAAAGTTTGAACGAACACATTTTGATGTCGAGATCAGTCAGGAGGTTGTTATAAAAGATGGGACAGTGACGGTAGGTTGGGAAAGATGGAGCTCTGAGACACTGTAGCATTAATACTGACAGACAGAAAAAGGTGTGTTTTTAGTGGCTAGGATGGATTCATAAAATGCAGCAATTTCTACCTTGCAAACCATTTCAAGGTCACACCCTAATTGAAGAGATATGGATTTTGTTTTTTGTTTTTGTTTTCTTTTCTTTTCTCTCTTTCAGAATGTGGGATTCCAAACAATTAAATTTGGAACATGAGTTCCCTGGGCATTAGAGATATTGCAATGAAAGCTCATTATTTAATTCAGCCAAGTAAATTTGATTTGCCACTTCATGGTCTTGAAATATATCTCTTCATGTCACATGGTTTCAAAGCAGTTGTTTATATAACGGCTCCTTTTGTGTATCCAGAATGGCAATGTTAGGGCCGAGCCTTCCTAAGGTGGGCCTCAGATTATTACAATAGAGCAGAGAAAATATTGTATATTTCTCCCCAGAAGTATAAAATTCAAAATGCAAGAACTTGGAGACTAATGGTTGTCCTAAAAAGATTGTTGTTTATGTGAGCAAGAGCATAAGCAGAAACTCAAAGAGAGGAGTGGGTCAGAGATATAGAAGAGACTTCTCAAGACTCAGGCTTCTTGTTCTGTCTACTATTCCATCCTGTAGGATCCTTGGCATTTTCTAGTCATTTCTCCAGTAAACCTCCGTCTCTCTTAGATTTTGCCTAACCTAGCTAAACTTGTCCGTCAGTATTTGTTTTTAAACAATCATGATCTTAAACTACAACTGAGATCTTAACTGATCTCAGCTGAATGAAGATGTTTTACTTGCAAAGGAAAATATTTGGAAAATATTCATCAATGCAGAATTAGAAAATGAAACTGTAGCTATGGATGAATATGTCCAGAAGGAGCAAGTTAAGCTTGAGGGTAAAAATTTGGCAGTGAACAAAGTAGCCAACACCAGGATAGAGAAATGTTTTCACACAGGAGGAAGAAAGGGGTGGAATAGGTTGACAACAGCCAAAGGGGAAAAGGAATTTCAAATATGAGGTGTGAACAACTCTGCTAACTATTGCAGTAAGGTCACGCAGGAGGATAGCTGATAAAAAGCTATTGAATTAAGCACATACATGTTTCATTTTTGTTAGGTATAAAGAGTTTCACCTAAATGTGTAGCATTTTGTTCAAAACAAAGATAAATAATGAATAAGATTACTCTTGCAAAATGGGTAAAGGAATAGTGACATTCCAATAAAGACCATAATTGAAAAAAACAATTTCATCCAACTTGACAAACGTTTAGCTGCTAGTGTGTGCCTGGTACTATACAGCGCCCAATGTTAAGGTAGATACAGTTGCTACCTGTAACAATTTATAGTCTAGTGGGAGGAGCTCATAAAACAAGGTGGTGAAAGAGACAGAAAAAGATAAAAATACTTTCAGCTTTTCAACAGTTATGTTACATTTGGTGTCTAAAACATGGTCATTTTATATATCTGTTAATTAGCCTAGAATGCAAATGCACACATACACACACACATTGTCCATGCCAAAACTCTACATTATAGCTTAAAAGCAAGTTAATTTGCTTATCGCTACTTGTTTGGATGTGTAAGTTAACACATAACAAACTTTTAACTCACAAAAATCTGTCTAGGAACGTTGTTGACTCGCCTGTAGTTTAAGAGTTAATTTTTTTTCTTGTATGTGGCATTAAGCAATGTAAAGAATGGACAGCCTTAAATATCCCCTTATCAGATGAAGTTTGTTGATTGTGTTTACAATAGAAGAAGAAGAAGCACTCAGTTAAATTCTATCAGTATGTTTAGGTTTCTCACAATTTGATATAGTAGTTTTAATTACACACACACACACACACACACACACACACACACATGCACTTTTCTTCATTTAAGACTTGTTATTTCCAAACAGCATTAAGCTTTTCACAAAAGGAAAATGTTAATGTTTTAAAGGACACACCTTTGTGTCTGCATTTTCCAACAAAAGAGTGCCAAGAATAAGTCTTCAGAGAGGAGGTTTCTGTTTATGAGATACCCTGGTTGTGTTCACAGATATTTTTAAAAAACCACCTCCCTCTAGCTGCACTTTTGTTGCCTCATCAGCATTTCTAATTTTCACTTAAAAAGTACTTGATCAACAGTGACCCAAAGCTATCAAAAACTTGTAGTGGTTAGTCCACCCTGACACATTCATATTCATAATTTTTGGAAGATCATTATATTTTATGTATATCTTATTCTTCACTGTGTGCTAAGAAGTTGAATTGTTGGGAATTGAGCTAAACACACTGTAATAATATCATCTTAAGAAATCAGCAAGGGGTAGTTAATGATTAAATCGTTTTTCTCCCTTTTAATTTTTTATAATCGTTTTGACCAATTTTTTACACTTATATCTAGTAACCTGAACAACTAATTGCAAGGCAACAATTTGCAATATAAAAAAACAATATGGAATTTCTATCATTTTGTTTAGTGAAATTCTGTATCATCTCTAATGTTTTATTTTACCATTTTTTATTATTCTAAAAAATAAAAAATGAGATGCTGACTGACCTGGGCCTGTGCACAGGACCTCTTCTCCAGTGTGCACCCCTGTGCAGCCAACCACCAGAACCCAGCCCCCGCCCACCCACACTGACTGACCTGGGCCTCTGTCCAGGTAGGAACTATCTGCCAGCGTGCACTCCTGTGCCACCAGCGACCGGAACTCCGACCCTGCCTGCCCACTCTGACCCTCCTGGCCTGCACCCAATTGCAGTAGGAAGAAGCTGAGCCCAGCGGCCACACCCAGCCAGGCACATCTGGAAGGGATCAAGACTGCTGGATCCAGAACCAAATTTTGATAGGCGCTAGCAACATAACTTCACCAAAGTGCCGAGTTCATACAAAATGACAAAGAAAAGGAACAAGATGCAATCTCAGGTCCGGAGCCCGCCCAGAACAAGACAATATGACTGTAGAAAAGGAGAAACAAGCAGCTGAAATCTCTAAATTGGTAGCATCTGAGGGAGACAGAAAAGTGCAGAAATGTATAGAAGAACTCAGATCAAAGATGTCATCTCAAGCAAAAAAAGAAATGTATAAAGTAATAGAATCTGAAGTGGAAAAAGAACTTCAGAAACATATAGAGGAGGTCAGATCAGAAATGACCTCTGAAGTAAAAACAGACATCTCTAATTTAATAACATCTAAAATAGGGAAACAACTGCAGAAAGGTAGAGAGGGGATCAGAGCAGAAAAATCCCTGAAATAGAGAAAGAAAGGATAACTATAATCAAAAATGTAAATGCTAATAAAGAAGACATTGATAAAAATTTAGAGAATAGAAGAATGATGGATTCCCTGATGGAGCAACACAAGAAAGAAATAGATGGATTGAAACAGTTTCAAAGAGATATACAAGAAAATAAAATCTCAATCACAACCTGGCAAAACTGTATGAAAGAAAGTGAGCATAGAGTTTCCGATCTTGAAGACACAGTCACAGCTAGTGAAAAGTTAAGGAAGGATCTCTTAAAAACAACTAGGATGCAGGAATAAATAATTTAACTTCTGCAAGATGATGCAAAAATGAACAACGTGAGGTTAATAGGAATCCATGAGAAGGAAGGAGTCAACACAAATGATATAAGAAGAATATGGGCAGAAGTAATAGCAGAAAACTTCCCAAATATGAGAAAACAATTGGACATTCAGTAACTGAAGTACATAGAACTC
The DNA here is from genome assembly GCA_004027025.1 of Myocastor coypus. Classification (NCBI taxonomy): domain Eukaryota; kingdom Metazoa; phylum Chordata; class Mammalia; order Rodentia; family Myocastoridae; genus Myocastor; species Myocastor coypus. The sequence goes on from PVJA010009486.1 coordinate 57,418, forward strand.
CAAATGACATCAACCTGACTAAAAACACATCCAGTCATATAACAGTCAAGATTCCAGAGATCCAACAGAAGAATAATATACTGAAAGCTTCTAGAGAAAAGAAACAGATCACATTTAAAGGAAGATCCATCAGAATAACAGCAGAATTCTCTTTACAAACCACGAAGTCAATAAGAGCATGGAGCAGAGTGCTTCAAGTCCTCCATGAAAACAAATTCCAGATTGTTATACCCTGCAAAACCCTCTTTCAAGTATGAGGGAGAAATGAAATACTTCCATTACAAGGAGCAACTAAAGAATTCCATGATGTCAAAGTCAAGCCGACACAGACTACTAAGACATATTTTAGACAGGGACCAAAATGACCTAAACCCCCAAAATGAGAATAGAAATAACCCACCAAATAGGGTACTCAATCAAACACAGGAGAAAAAGGGGTAAACAGTAGTAAAAGTCATGTCAATCATAAGTCAGTACATTTCAATTATAACCATCAATGTAAATGGACTCAATTCTCAAACTAAAAGAAATAGACTAGTAGAGTGGATAAGGAAATAAAATCCAACAATATGCTGTATACAGGAAAGGTGCTTAACTTCTAAAGAAACACATAGTCTAAAAGAGAAAGAATGGAAAACAATACTACATGCTCCAGCACGTGAAAAAGGAAAAGCAGAGGTAGCAATTCTGTTTGCAGACAGTCTAAACTTCAAACCAAACCTGACAAAATGAAATAAACAAGGCCACTACATACTGATTAGGGAAAAACTCAAGACAAAGTGGTAACACTCATAAATATCTATGCACCCAACATGAGACCACCAAGTTATATAAGATAAATATTAATGGACATGAAAAAGATCTAATATCTGATAGCACCATCTTAACAGGAGACCTTAACACCTCTTTATCCCAAAAAGACAGGTAAAGCAGATTAAAAAATAGCAAAGAAGCTGCAGAACTAAACCAGAACTTGGAACAACTAGACTTGGTGAACCTACACAGAATGTTCCAACCAACCACTTCAGAATGCACATTTTTTTCAGTTGAACATGGGACATTTTCTAAAATATGCCACATATTAGTGTATACGTCATGCTTAAGCATATGCAAGAAAACAGAAATTATCCCATGCATATTATCTGACCACAGTGGAATGAAAATGGAAATAAATGACAAAAGAAACCACAACAACCCTAGAAATATTTGGAAACTAAACAACCCCTTCCTCAGCAACCAGTGTGTTGCAGGTGAAATTAAACAATAATTTAAACAATATCTAGAATTTAATGAAAATTCAAAAACAACCTACTGGACTTTATGGGATGCAATGAAAGCAGTTCTTTGAGGGAAATTTATAGTTCTCAACTCACACATTAAGAAAACTTAAAGGCAACAAATAGACACTCTCATGCAACACTTAAACCTACTAGAAAAGGAAGAGTAAATGAAATCAAAAGCCCAAAGACAGGAGGAAATTATAAAGATTAGAGCAGAAATTAATTCAATTGAGACAAAGAATACCATACAAAGAATTAATGAATGAAAAAGCTGGTTCTTTGAAAGATTAAATAAAATTGATAAGCCCCTAGCTAACCTCATTAAAAAGAGGAAAGGAATGACTCAAATTCAAGCAATAAGGAATGAAAAGTGTGAAATTATTACAGACCAAGCAGAGATTCCAAGGATCATTAATACCTACTTTGATAATCTTTACTCTCACAGAATTGAAGATACAGATGAAATGGACAGATTCCTAGAAAGGTACACACTACCAAAAATGAATCAGGAAGATCGCTCAGTAACCCAATAACAGCCAATGAAATACAAAATGTAATAAAAAGCCCACAGACAAAGAAAATTACAGCCCCTTATGGATTCACTACTGAATCCTACAAGAAATTTATAGAAGATATAATCTCAACACTCCTAAAACTCTTCAATGAATTTGAAAAGGAAGCAATCCTTCCAAAATTATTCCTAGAGGCAAGTATTATATTGATACCAAAATCAGAGAGAGAGAGAGAGAGAGAGAGAGAGAGAGAGAGAGAGAGAGAGAGAGAGAGAGATGCAATAAAAAAGAGAACTACAAGGCCAATTTCCCTCAAGAACATAGATGCAAATATCCTCAATAAAATCCTCACCAACAGAATACAGCAAATCATCAAGAAGATTATATACCGTTACTAGGTAGGATTCATCCCAGGGATGCAAGGATGGTTCAATATGCACAAATCTATAAACATTTTACACTATATCAATACAGCCAAAACCAAAAATCATATCACTGTCTCAATTGATGCAGAAAAGAATTTTGACAAAGTCCAACATTTATTCATATTCAGATTCCTACAGAAAATTGGAATAGAGGTCCTCTAACTCAATCTGATAAAGGCCATCTATGATAATCCAACAGCTAACATAATTCTAAATGCGGAAAAACTGAAGCCTTTTACTCTCATGTCTAGTACAAGGCAAGGATGACGTCTATTATCAATCCTATTCAATATAGATCTGGAATCATTAGTTACAGCCATTAGACAAGAGAGAGAAATAAAAGGAATAGGAATAAAGAAGAAATTAAACTATCATTATTTGCAGATGACATGATAATCTACTTAGAAGGCCCAAAACACTCCACCAAGATGCTATTCCAATTAATACACAAATTCAGTAGTGTAGCAGGATAGAAAGTCAACACAAAAGTCAATACCATTCCTGTACACAGATAACAAACACATTGAGAGAGAAATTAGAGAAACGATTCCTTTTACGATAGCACCAAAGAACATGAAATACTTGGGAATTAACCTAACTAAAGAAGTAAAAGACATTTTCAGTGAAGGCTACAGTACTCTGAAAAGAGAGATTCTAGAGGATTCGGAAAAGGGAAAGATATTCCCTGTTCCTGGATAGGAAGAACCAACATGTTGGAGACGGCCATACTCCCTAAATTGTTATACAGATTTAATGCAATGCCTATCAAAATACCATCAAGATACCTCACAAACCTGGAGAAGTCATTCCTAATATTTATTTGGAACCAAAAAAAGACCTAGAATTGCAAAGACAATCCTGGGCTACAAAGACAAGGCAGGTGGT